>JACJUY010003621.1:45981-57795 GCA_014220935.1 Platorchestia sp. MABIK
TCCACGAAAGTGGCAGCTCTCCACGAAAGTGGCAGCTCTCCACGAAAGTGGCAGCTCTCCACGAAAGTGGCAGCTCTCCACGAAAGTGGCAGCTCTCCACGAAAGTGGCAGCTCTCCACGAAAGTGGCAGCTCGCCATGAAAGTGGCAGCTCTCCATGAAAATAACTGATCCGAATGAAGTTAACTATGAAAATTATATACTCCCGTGACTTTTCAGAGTATGCACTTCCGGTAATGAAATTTTGACCTAAACATATGCATTTCAGGTTGAGAAACTTTTGCCGTCACGAGATCTTAAAGATCTCATAAGGTGCAAATCACTATGAATTTGCCAAATTTGTATCCATCGAATATACAGAGTTATTACCTTAACCCACATGTCACTAACTTGAATTTTATTACACACAACAATTTATGCATCTCAATGGTTGTGCAATAGAAAAGTCTTATGTTTAGCAGCCTATGGAACTTCGATAGGGAAATTTTGTCTAATTTTCCGGGCTGCGGAAATTATTAACGGCACGAAAATTTATTGCTCCCAATGACTTTACAAACTTGTTGAGCCTTATGCTTCGCTTCCATTAACGCCATATTTCAGATACCAACCTAAACGCCCTACCATGGTCACCGCGCTTCAAAGACCTATAATTAGAGACCTATCATTATAGACCTATATTAGAAACCTACCATTATAGACCTACCATTCAGATACCTACCATTATAGACCTACCATTCAGAAACCTACCATTAACTTCACGCTGCAGAGACCTACCATTAAGAAACAACAGAGACCGACATAGTACGGAGATGTCAAGGACAGACTTGGAGTATCAAGGATCCTTATGGATTATTGGCTACCCTCAGGGTCGGGCCTCTAGTTCATGCACCCTCTCGTCCATTGAAAATCGGTCACGTCGAGACAATGCCATGAAAAATGGAGGCACGCCTATATGCTTGTAACTCTTCAGGTGGCTGTGAATTAGCACTCAAATTATAGGAGGAGCCTTCGATGGACTTGTAATTGCTCCCCTCAAGTTGCATTAGGGGGCACCTGAAAGGCAGTTACTGCCCTGTGAATATGAAATGAGTGGTCCGAATTACGGGCGTTTGATGGACGCGTAAAATTTGAGCGACGCCCCAAGCACCTGATGAAGATGCTGGAACGTAATGTCAGGGTGATAAAATTTTGTTACTGAACTTGTCCAGGATCGATCGATAGTTATAATTTTGCTCTAGGTGTAAAGCTCTTCCAAAAAACGGTGGATAGGTGAATTTTCATTAACGACTGTAATGCCCAAAAATAACGGGCTTCCAATTTCGACTGCACAAATCCAAAACTTGACAGTTAGTTTTATTTCAAATGAGATGTCATAAAACTAAATAGCAAATGCTTTTGCCGTTTGCTTTTCCTGTATAATTCACCACTAATGTATATTAGATGGCCGAGTCAATCCAAGTGCGGACTAGCGCACACATTATTTCACTGCATCACACGCACACGCGCGCTAGCTATCAAATAAAAGCTAAAATTTGAGTTAACTCTTTCCATGCCAGACATTCGGTGTGTCTCATATTCAGTGCATCTAAAATAGATACATGTAGCTTCAAGTATGCCCGCGATTCCTTTGTAGATTTTGGAATTTGCGTACATAATTGAAACCTTCAAATCGAGTTTCAGCGTTCATCATACACGCCATTGTTCAGTGTTCAACATTACCGGTCATGCAAACCGTTGGCGAGTTTCTGAAAACGTGATACAAATTGCTTATAATTCCACGAAGTCAAGAGTAGAATTGTTATTTTCAAGCAGAACTTAGTGCAAGTATCTAGGTTCGGCCAAATCCTCATTTACCCCAAGCCACAATCGAACGCAATTTTTTTTGTTATTTATAAGTTTGTGCGAATGCTTCGACGGACGATCGTATTATGTATTTAATCTTTTCGGCCGTTTCGTTAGAGCGCGTAAACCTTGAACACTTCCTTCAAATATCAACTTTGAAATATTCCTTTTGCATAAATGAGAAATGAACGGCGAGCACTGAACAGAGGGCTGTAGTTTTCAACCGTAACTTGCACTGTATGAAAATTAAGGTTGCATGTGGCATCCATTCAAAATATGCTGGTACTTAAATGAAAGCTCATAATTCACTTCAAGAAGAAAGTAAATATCATTTCACTTGTGTATTTAGGATGTAAAATACTAGTATGTTTAACACATTTCCAGCGAAGTGACCCACCGGTGGTCACTTAGATGATTTTCATGGCGCAGCTGACCCACATGGGGTCACTAACTCATTTCTTATTAATACTTAATGAAAGCTAAATGAAGGCCCAATCCAGTTAATGTTTGCTATTTTCAAAGTTGATTACAACAATTGAATTTAAATTTGAATTGAATATTGAACCTCAGTTTAACCCATCTCAGTTAACGTATTGAACGATATACCACCGCCCAAAAAGCTTCAAACTGGCCTGATAAGCTAGCTGGACGAAAAATAATAATTCTCTACAACTGATTCGGTGTAAGACCTTAACGAGCACAAACAATTGGGGCAATTACAAGTCTACAAGTGTCCTAGTGTACATCTGATAAATTTCAAGCCAATCTGTCATCCACTGTTGTCGTAGTTCACAGTACGTGGACGATATTCCCGACGTCTAACTAGTCGTTTTAGGAGGTCCTAGAAATTTTCTCTCGTGTTCATGTTTGAAGATTTAGTTAACCTATCTAAGCGCCAGACATATCCTGATTGACTGTCATATCTAGCAATGACTGTGCAAACCCGATGTACCTTGTAGTTATCCTGAAAGGTAGGCAAAACAACATGCCTTCATCCAGTCAAATATTGGGAAAGTGTCAAAATTTAGTTATCCAGCAGCTCATTGTAACCATGTTCGCTCAGCTTCACCAGTACCTTAATTAACATGCTGACAGCGATGGGTTAAACTAAATTTCAATATTCAACTCAAATTTATAGTAATTTGTAGTAATAAATTTTAAAATAGCTAACAATAACTGGATCGAGCTTTCATTAAGCTTTGATTAAGTTCTTATGAAAATTATGTTTGTTGATGCTGGTCGGTCAGCAGCATTATGAAAATCCCCACAATGATAACTGGTGGGGCTTTTCATAGGAAATGTGTTGATAGGAGGACTGATTTCTGTGTAGTTGAAACAGCCCAGAACATGACAGACCCTCCGTCCATTGCTCCTTCCGCACATGCTTTATTGCAAGGCTTCGTGAGATCTTCGATGAACACGACGACGAGCATTTTAAGTTTAGGTCAGATTTCCCGACAAAATAAAATGACCCGAGGATAAAGTGTCAAAAGTCTGCCGTAGAGACCTCTTACTTATAAAACAGTTCATTTCAATTGTCATCGGTAGTTGAGCAAGGATGTAATTTTACAGATATCAAATAAATAAAAATTGTCTTCCAATACAAAAGCCGATTAGTTCAATAGACGTCCAATTGGAAATCCAACTGTACTCAGTAACAGATTCCAAATTCAACTGCAATTACTAATTGGCTCGCATGAGATTCTGCAGCAGGTCCATCTAACGCTAGAACAAGGAAGAAACAAAACTAGATGCCATTACAATGGCTTTGTTCTCTATCCTCGCGCTTCCTTGATGTATATACTCGTGAAATGATGGATGAGTCCAACCCACGTACATACAATGAGACAAACCCAATTTCTTTTCTGCGTGAATTTACTCCTCGACCTGAGCAGTCAATTCGATTTCAAGAAAGGTTTCACTTATGCTACGCATTTTTGCTAACTGAAGGCACTTCGGCGGGTGTCATTTTTCTTTTGTCTACTGTGTAACAATTCTTTACCTGCTCGTATTTCTCCGTTGAACTTGGAAATTACAACTCTGAGACAACGAATAATTAGTATATTTCAGTGTTGGCATGGCGATGGCAAACCAATACTGATGTGCTAGCTCAGTTTTGGTCGTCCAGTGGTGGCGAATATTGACGCACTAAATATTAGGAAGACAAAGCGTACCGGTCACGGATGTCAACTCTAATCCTGTCTTCATTGATTACTTGAAGCCGGGGTTTGCGCACTCCTAAACTTGGCGCGTGAATGAACGTTGCTGCAATTTCTGACGACTTTGCTGATTAAAGTTAGAATGTTTTTCGTGTCCTAGATGGTAGTACAAAACTGCTTTCAAGAAAATGATCAGCTTCACTACCGTAGAATGTTGATGCCGTTCGTTTTTTGCGTAATTTTGCACTCGCCTGTTTCTGAAAAGCTTTTTCTACCGAAAATATGCAAAGGCTGTTACAAAGGCACGAAAGCGTCTTTTGTTAGCAGGTGTAGAGTTGCACAGCCTCGGGTAAATTCAAACCACCACACGCATTACACTTCACTCTCAGACGCAATAACATCCTTTCCTTAGCCTCTACGGCGCTTTTTCCTCGTTCCGACACCAAAAACAAAAATAGCCCCGAATTTAAGAGACTTTCCAATCTGATCTTTTGCAGCTACGCGAGCGCGAAATTCCGGATATTTGCGGCCGGTGATTTTCGCCTATTATTCCCGCAGTATTTTGTGTGATCTTCCGGCGATTATAAAGAAGAAGATACGCTTCATTGAAGTCCGCCTCCTCTGCCTAGCTGGCGTAGACGATTGGGAGGCTTGGCCGCAGTTCAAACACCGCCTGCATTGCGGAGTCAAAATGTGTGTTGCTGGGAGTTAAATTTGGGCAGTGAGAAATGCAGCAAACAACGTGAAATGGACTGGAAGTTAACATGAGTGTTGCCAGTAACGGAATTTACGCAGTGAGAATTTGAGATCAAAAAACATTTGACTGGAAGTTAACATGGGTGTTGCCGTTAGCGGAATTTGAACGGTGAGAAATGGAGCAAACAAAGTGAAGTGGACTAGAAGCTAACATGGGTGTTGCTGGTATGCAATGAGAAATGGCGCAAACTTATGCAATGAGAAATGGAGCAAACAACGTGAAGTGGACTGGAAGTTAACACGTGGGTTGCTGGTAGCTGAATATGGATGTTGAGAAGTGATACAAACACGAAACGGATAATGGTTGCAGTACCAATGGTACTAAAATAAGGGTTATTGGATTAATGAATTGATAGTAATGATAACTAAGAAAATGGCGTTAATGATCGCTAATGAGATCAAAAAATGTTCGCAATCGAAATGCTACAACTGACAGCTAATGAGTCACAGTCACGATTAATAATAAAATCATATCTACTCGCGCCATTATGGTGAAGAATGCGTACGAAATTGTTATTGTGATTCCTCTTGAAGCGATAATGAACATGAAACAAGAAAATATGAAGTAGAAATGATTGATAACAGTAACTAGTAATAAAATACTAATGAGGCTCATTATAAAATGAAAAAACACGGGCTTCAGCCTGTTAGTCGGTCACTACCTCGCTGTCCGAAATGTGAGGTGACCATTCGTTCCTTATATTGATACAGATTTCCAAAAGACGGAGTCATGAAGGTGTGGCGGAGGCGCACACAGTGTGAGCGTAATATTTAATTTAGGATTAGTTTTGCTGTATTGCTTGTTGCTTGAAGTTATTTATTGGAATTGCGGGGGCTTATTGAGTCGAGGGTGAACATTGAGACAGAAGGTTAATGACTGATATTGGAACTTTTAAGATTGACGGTGTTGATTGAGATTGGATATTATTGTCATGATAAACCTGGAATGAGATTGAAGTGATGACTAAGATTGGAGATTATTGACCTATTAAAGCTGGAATGAGATTGAGGTGATGATAGAGATTGAAAATTATTTTCAATTGTTATTGAAAATGTTGATTGAGATTGAGGTTGTAAATTGAGATTTAGAGTGTTGATTGCAATTGAAGATAATTATGGATTGAAATTCGTGAATAAAGGATGAGATAAAGGATTGTTAATCGATATTAAGTATTGTTGATTGAGAAATATTGATTGGATGTGAGTAACGTTCATTGAAATTGAAAGTTAATGGTTCAGACAGAAACGTATTAATTCAGTCAAATTACCATTAGTTTAAACCAATGAATATAAATTCAGACAAAAAAAAATTGAATGCAACTTCACAGTAGAACATTACTATGTCTGGCAACTTACTGCGATACCTAAGAAACGATTACATTGAGAATTTTTAAAATAACCATCGAAAACATGATAGTTTCTATAGAGAGCATGCACATCCGCGACATGAGCGCCGACGAAAGATTAGCAGTAAGCAATTTCAATTATCCCACTCGCGTTGGAGTTAATGAGATAATGCGTTCAAATTAATTGGAACGCATGCTCCTAAGCGAAGCACGGAGAGGAAACAAGGTAGGGTCATTTCTATGAGAGAAAATACACCTCCTCTTGTTCGGCTAGCCAATAGAAAGGCTTCATTTCAAACAAACTTTATGACGTCACCAAAACGCTATGTCGTTAGGCCAATAGTGGAGCCAGATTTGGGGGTAGCAGTGCTACCAGATGCAATATGAGCGCTGCTATTGGTTCGTTGTCGTGACGTCAGCAAAACCACACCGTCAACGAAAAAAAGACTGGTTTGAACCTACCTTGTTTCCTCTACCGTGGTGTGAAGCTAGAGATATGAGGCTGATCAACTGATAGAAGCGTTAAAGCAATATTCATCGCATACTGAAGGCAGAACAGGTGTTTACGCTGAGGTGATAAGTCGTATGGAAATTGATGAGTTTCTATATTGTGAGTAAATATAGGAGCGCATAAGGTAAAATGGATGGCAGTGTAAAATTGTGTTGATCTGAAAAAAGACATTTAGCTAAGAAAGTGACTTTGGTCTTTTACATCATGTTCGTTTATCGTTTTCTAAATTTTTTTCAAGTTTCCGTCTGCATTGCGAGTTTTTTTCTAGTTTCGCCCTAAAACTTTGGTAAAAGGAGAGCTTTTCGATGCATGTTGACCTGACGTATTCGAAAACTCGAAGGGAAGAAGTGCATAATACACTCATGATATTCCTAATTTATGAATAGCACTTCTATTTAATTAGCAATGCATGATGTGTGATGGAAATTAATGTCCTAAATCAACATAAACTGAACTTTGGGGAAAACTATGAGCGGACATGTTTTTCCGAGCAAATCAATAACTTAATCGCCGATGTGTTCAGCTATCTATACCCTTTCCTATGTCTGAGCAGCCTCTCAGGGGGAGCTACGCATCTGTAGGAATAAAAGATTCCAGAGGGAAATGATTGATTGATCGATTATAAGAAAGATTTAGCCTCCTTTACTACAACAAAGATGTTCAAAGAGAAGAAGGATGAAGGTACCATTTAGTATTGGGTATAGGGAACGCGGAGTCTACGCACAAAGGACATAAAAACAGTAAGCTAAGAAAAAAGTTCATGAAACAAGATGAAAGTTGAAGAAGAAAGTAGCAGGTGCTGATAAACACAAAAGCAGTGAACCGAAAAAAGATGGTCCTTAGTGAAACAAAAAAAAAATTATTCCATTTCAACAAAACGAAGGCCTTTCGAACCTTTAGCTCTGGACCTCCCATAATCTCTCTAGGTCCCAGAGGGAAAATGTGAAGTCCCGAGCTGAGAGTGAGGTAAGCTTTCTTCATGTTGGAATAGAATACATTTTTTGTTTTGTTAAGGATCATTTTTTTTCGGATCTCTGCTATCCCGTTCTTAGTGCCTCTAATTTTCTTCTCCAACTTTCGTTTTGTTTCCTAGCCTTCCTTCTCAAATTACAGTTTCTACACACGTGGGAACACACCTTGTACATAGATTCAGTGTTTCCTTAACTCCATACAATAACAAATGGTGTCTTCATTCTTCCTCTCTTTGGAACCCCTTTCTTTTGGTTAAAGAGGCTGAAACTAACAAATCATCTAACATACTTCAATGAAAAAAAACTCAGCTTTATTTATTCCATCAGCACCCTCAAACAAGCCCCCATCATTCCTTCCCAAGCCCCGAGTTCGTTCTCTGAAAGCCAGGAATTAGCGTGTGTAATTCCGGCATTCCAGTCAGAACTCGGTTTTCCGGAACCATTCCAGTCATAAACCAGCGAGATCCGCTTATTTGCCGCCATCGCCTAGCCGCTGCTCACGAGTTCTGTAAAATCTCATGTTCCTGCTTTAATGTTCGCGAACTTTCAATCAAACCTGACGTTGCTTCACCGTGACAAAAAATCTTTTCATAATAAAATATCTTATTTCACAATACTAGGGGCTACAATTGTTCATTTCGGAATTACCCGATTGAAATATCATTTGTTGCAAACTTGAAAACTTCCAATTTTACCACGGTTACTATTTTACGACATATCTGTGGGGACAATCGAGATACGTATTGGTAGAATAAGGATGTACATGTGGGGCTTCCAACAGTAATTTCGGTTCCAGAAGTAACGCCATTAGAAAGCGTTGACGGAAAATCAACGGTACCTAATTTCAGCAACTTTTTAGGGCCTATCAGCGACTTATTGACCGACCACGTGACGGTAAACTTCTTTATCAGACACTCAACTGAGCCATCTAGCAAAGCCGTTAGCACTGGAGTATTTGTTCGTTTCCGCCCTCGTGAACTTCGAACCCCTGTTCAGCGAGCCAATATCTTGCGGTAGCTTTACATCTCAGTACTGTAACAGTGTTTGTCAACGCGAAAGCGAAATATGATTTCAGACATAATGATGAAATTAAAAATATACTGGGTGAACGAAGAGAAAATGCAACGGCTCCAATATTCTTCACAATGCAAAAAAGGCAGAATATAGCGAAACACACCTGTGAAAATGAGCCAAATCGTGTCAAAACGAACGTACCAGTGCCTGCGTACGATGATAGATTTCTGCGAGTATGACTAATTTTAATGAGTCATATATACATATCCTCTACTTATACTCTGATGCCTGTGCGTGAGTGGCTCCTGATGACATGGGACATAGGTAGCAAGCCGAGAATGGGTCATTCGGCTAGTTCCTGTTACCAAATTCTCTTTTATTTTATTCTAATGGCACCTAAAGATCTTAAAATATCAGCCTCTCCCTCATGAGGTTACAACTATTGTACCTATGGGGACCAGGACTTTCAGCGCGTAAAATGTGAGGTCCCGAGCTTTTGTAGAAATAAAAGTTTTTTGTTTGTTTGGTTAAGAACCATCTTTTTCCGCTTCACTGCCATCTTGTCTTTCACCATCTTTGAGTTTCTTCTCCAACTTTCATCTTTTTTCCTAACTTTCCTTCTCGATTTACTGTTTCAACGCGCAGAAGCCAGTTGAATACACCTTCTGCATTGATTCTGCGTTCCCTTAACTCCAGGGTACTTTTATCCTTCCTCTCTTTGAACATCTTTGTTGAGGTAAGGGAGACTGAAACAAACTTATAATCAAACATTATCAATCTCTTCATCTACGAAGAAGTAATTTAGTACTTTTCATCGACTGAACGCTGAAATTCAAATTTATACACGAACGACATTGAGCGAAGACAAACATATCAATCAATCACACCTAGAAAATCACGCACCAGGAACTGGTCCACATAACAATAATCCAAGTCTAAGGTCAAATGAACGACCATGCTTCATTAAATGTTATTATTTTTTAAATTATTATATCTTCTGTATTAGCTACTATGTCGAACTTTTTTATTGCAGATAATGCATTGAGGAGTTCATGCAAGCTAAAGTATTGCATTCTTTGCCGGGTACAATGCTAAGTTTTTGGTTCGGTGTCACATATTTAGGAATTTTTCCCAGCTAAAATGCGGAATCGCCTAGCACTAGGTACTGTGTTAAGTTATTTGGTTACACGTCAGTTAGAGAATTTGAACCAACTAAAATGTTAAAGGGTTCGTACCAGTTCAGGTGTTGAATTATTGTTTAGTATAAAAGCAACAAGCTTGAGTTCTATAGATACACTCAATAGTCATCAGTAGGCTTATTGCCTCTAGTCTCTGTATGTGTCAAGGCTTTAATAAAATCTATTTTCTTACCTGACAGTCATCAGTACTCGTGTTCTATTAACACTTTGACTGTGGCAGGTAAAACTGAAATTCAATATTTCATTCTAATTTCAAGTCAATTGTAATGAGCAATGCTGAAGACACCAAACCTTAACTGGATCTTGTTTTCATTTACTTTTGATTAAGTATTTTCAGAAATTGAGTTTGTGAACATAATGAAAACTCTCTCAGTGACCAAACATGGCTCACTTCGCAGTCAAAGTGTTAAGAACCTCATGCTACAAATTCGATAAGGAAAGGGATGATAACATGCTTCCAAGAACTCATTCAGTTCTGATGAATCCGTTCCCTGTTCACATCCTGAAAGGATCAGAGGCAGCACACACATTAACCACCACTTAGCTGTTTATTGTTCAAAAGAACCACTCAGTCCTTTTGCCAAAAAACAGTCGGGACATTGTATTATTTCTTCCGTAATTTGCACCCTAATGTGTTCTTTGAAGTTGACTGCCGAGTGGCAGTTCCTTCCGCACTCTGGTGTCGATGACAACCTGATGCCCAATGGCGGAGGTTGTAGAATGGATTTGTGAGAAAAAAATTAGTTGGAAGAGTTAATCACACTTCTACTCAACGTAGTAACATGACTCATGCAAAGCCAGATCTTGCTGCCAAAACTCATTGGCTCTCGTCAAAACACAAAAGCTCTCATCAAAACACAAAAGCTTTCATCAAAACACAAAAGCTTTCATCAAAACACAAAAGCTCTCATCAAAACACAAAAGCTCTCATCAAAACACAAAAGCTCTCATCAAAACACAAAAGCTCTCATCAAATCACATTAGCTCTCATCAAATCTCATTAGCTCTCATCAAATCTCATTAGCTCTCATCAAAACACATAAGCTCTCGTCAAAAGTCATCCGCAAGAAACAAGAAGCCATGACGCACCAGGCCGAAGTTTTGCTCTGACCGCAATTTGGTTCATTTTGCAAGTGACCGCAGATTAGGTCGGTATCCTGTTTACCTTGTCACCCGGGCTTGGCCTTCGCCATAAGCCCTAATGTTGCTACTGATGATAATTACGCAGCTTGGGTCGTGGCCTTTATGATTATTTCCTGTTTCTCCTTGAGCTGAGGGCGGGACTTGGAAGCGAGCGAAAAGGCCATGCTGCACAGACGTCGCTCGTGTTCCTGAAGCGCGATTATTTCGTGTTTTAGTGTATCGTTAAACGCTCGAAATGTGGTGTGCTTTCTTTTAACAGCAGTCGTGGTTTGCTCCTTGCGCAGTTTTTACTCAACACTTTGACTGCGGCAGATAAAACTGAAGTTTAATTTTAAATTAAAATTTGAAGTTAATTGTAGTAAACAATGTTGAAAATGCCTAACATTAAATGTCTCGTATTTTCATTTAGTTTTGATTAAGTATTTTTTTAAATGATTATGTGACTACTGGCTGGTCAGCAGCACAATGAAAACTCCCTCAGTGACCAAATATGGCTCACGTCGCAGCTTAGAGCCCGAACTATTGTGTACTTTTTATGACCCGAATATGGTGTACTTTTTATGACCCGAATATGGTGTACTTTTTATGACCCGAATACTGTGTACTTTTTATGACCCGAATATGGTGTACTTTTTATGACCCGAATATGGTGTACTTTTTATGACCCGAATACTGTGTACTTTTTATGACCCGAATATGGTGTACTTTTTATGACCCGAAACATGGTGTACTTTTTATGACCCGAAACATGGTGTACTTTTTATGACCCGAATACTGTGTACTTTTTATGACCCGAACATGGTGTACTTTTTATGACCCGAAACATGGTGTACTTTTTATGACCCGAAATTTGGTGTACTTTTCATGACCCGAAT
>JACJUY010003621.1:58549-70912 GCA_014220935.1 Platorchestia sp. MABIK
TGAGACACATCCACTGCTGGGACGTCATCCACTGCTGGGACGTCATCCACTGCTGGGACGTCATCCACTGCTGGGACGTCATCCACTGCTGGGACGTCATCCACTGCTGGGACGTCATCCACTGCTGGGACACATCCACTGCTGGGACGTCCCCATGTATCAGGTCGCGTCTCTCAAATCAATGGAAATTCCAACACCGGCACCAACACGACGCTCTGTGAGCTTGTGTTCTATAATTCAATTCTCGAAGCCACGTTCCAGGCTAGAAAATATTCCCGGGAATGTGGCTCTGGCGTGTGCGTGGCGCAGGGTAGAGGTGTGTGTGTGTATGTGCTTGTGTGTGTGTCTCCAGAAAAATGTTCTGATCCTGTTAGTAGTTTCTTGTAAATCTAAGTCTACTATTAATTCCCATAGTAACTGAGTCAGCAGGCCTGCTAGTGAATGCATAGGCTATTTTGTGCAGGTTATTTGATGAATGTACCGGTAATTTTGCCAATCATTCAGCGAGTTCAAATGTCCTTGTAACTCCACCGATACTTCGGCAAACATTTCTACAAATGATTTTTCCAGTGGTTCGGGCACTAATTCTGGGAATAATTATTCTAACACAAATTCATTCTATCATTCCGAGAATAATACTAACACAATTTGAGGCTATCATTCTGAGAGTATTTCTAACACGAATTCTGGCAATTATTCTGCTTCTGATTTTTTGTCAGAAGTTTTGAAATTTATTCTGCCGTTGTGACAGTGAGTCTGCCACCAATCCTTTCAAATGTTCTGTTGATGACCTTACCTATTTTTCTGCCACTAATCCTGACAGAAATTACCTAGAATTTTTTCGAAGATACCGACAGAACAAGCGCAAATGTTTTTGCACGTAATTCTGTTAGTATTTCTCTCAATAACCGTGAGTGTATTTTCACATTTGCACCACCAGTTATTCAGAGAATCCTTCTACTAGTATTCCAGTTCATACTTTTTTCAAAAAAGGCAAAAAATATGTTAAAATGCTAGTAATTGTGTCACATTATACCAGTACTTTCTATAAATAATGTCTGTAATTCTGTTAAATTATACCGATTCTTTTCAACAAATTACGCACAAAGTTCTGTCTAATTTAGCTAATTGCTATGCTAATTGCTAATTAGGCTGAATATTGTCAAATTATGCAGGTAATTTTGTAAAATTGTAGAATAATTTGGCGAAATTACATCAAGAACTTCATTAAGCTACACCAACAATTCTTTCAAATATCGCAAACAATTAGGTGGCACTATGCAAGCAAACATCATAAAGCAAAAAGGCTGCCAGTGAAAAAGTTGCATACTATCCTGAAACTATATTCACGCAAATCTAAGGCACTAAATATCAGGCGGAAATTTTCCATCAGCACAGCGTCATTTCCAGGCATTCCTACACCCCAATCCCTCAGGGGGATACAACTACTGTATCTATGGGAATTAGCGCTCCCAGGGGGAAAATGTGTGAGGGCCTGAGCTGAGAGGTAGGCCTTTTTTTTGTTGGAATAAAATATTTTTCGCTACGTTAAGGACCACCTTTCTTCGGTTCACTGCTGTCCTGTACTTCAGTAACAACTACCATCTTCTTCAACTTTTAGCTGGTTTCATGAACTTCATTCCCAACTTACTGCTTCTATGCCCCTTCTGCATAGATTCCGCATTCCCTAATATCCATACTAAATGGTGCCTTCCTCCTTCCTCTTTGATACGCCAGTTTTTGCTGCGGTAAGGGAGGCTTAAACTAACTAATAATCTTAATCTTAATCTTCTAAGCCCACGCATTATTTCACGTAGCCTTAGGTTTGGAAAAAGCGTTATTACCTTTTGTGGTCTTCCTAACGCTAGCTTCATTCATTCGACATTTATGCTTAATCACGAGAATAATCCAAATTTCAATGCGCAAATACCCAAAAAATTTATTAACAAAATACTATTCCTTTGTTCATAAGTGTTATCGAGCCAGAAGATGCTTTTCATTTTCAAAATGAATTTCAAATCACAAACTTATTCAATCGAAATTAAAGGATAAGGGGTACAACACGAATAGATACTGGAGATATCCAAGCGCACGTCAGCCAACAAGCTTTGCTTTGTCAGTTGCATTCATGTTTCTTTATAAAGATTTCGTTTTGAGCTCTGAATTTAACACGAAAAATTGCAACAATATCCATTAAATTCTTCACATCATCGTCCTTTACTCAATTAGCATCAAAGCATCATATTTACTCTATTAGCATCATTGGTGCCCCACTCCATCAATAATTCCTCATGTAACCCATTAGTGCCCCACTACACCAATAACTCCTCATGTTGCCCATTAGTGTCCCACTCCACGCTTAACTCCTCATGTAGTCCATTAGTGCCCCACTCCACCAATAACTCTTCATGTAGCCCATTAGTGTCCCACTCCACCAATACCACTTTGTGTAGCCCATTAGTACCTCGTTCTATGCCCACCCATTAGAATAAAATCTGGCAACATCCCTGTACCCATTAGTTATACACCCAGGGATGCCTGCACCCATTAGCTGTACACCCAAGGATGCCTGCACCCATTAGCTGTACACCCAAGGATGCCTGCACCCATTAGCTGTACACCCAAGGATGCCTGCACCCATTAGCTGTACACCCAAGGATGCCTGCCCCCATTAGCTGTACACCCAAGGATGCCTCCACCCATTAGCTGTACACCAAAGGATGCCTACACCCATTAGCTGTACACCAAAGGATGCCTACACCCATTAGTTGTACGCCCAGGGATGCCTGCACCCATTAGCTGTACACCAAAGGATGCCTGAACCCATTAGCTGCACACCCAAGGCTGCCGGCACCCATTAGCTGTACACCAAAGGATGCCTGCACCCATTAGCTGTACACCCAAAGATGCCTGCACCCATTAGCTGCACACCCAAGGATGCCGGCACCCATTAGCTGTACACCAAAGGATGCCTGCACCCATTAGCTGTACACCCAAGGATGCCTGCACCCATTAGCTGTACACCCAAGGATGCCTACACCCATTAGCTGTACACCAAAGGATGCCGGCACCCATTAGCTGTACACTAAGGATGCCGGCACCCATTAGCTGCACACCCAAGGATGCCGGCACCCATTAGCTGCACACCCAAGGATGCCGGCACCCATTAGCTGTACACCAAAGGATGCCAGCACCCATTAGCTGTACACCAAAGGATGCCGGCACCCATTAGCTGAACACTAAAGGATGCCGGCACCCATTAGCTGTACACTAAAGGATGCCGGCACCCATTAGCTGCACACTAAAGGATGCCGGCATCCATTAGCTGTACACCAAAGGATGCCGGCACCCATTAGCTGTACACTAAAGGATGCCGGCACCCATTAGCTGTACACTAAAGGATGCCGGCACCCATTAGCTGTACACTAAAGGATGCCGGCACCCATTAGCTGTACACTAAAGGATGCCGGCACCCATTAGCTGTACACCAAAGGATGCCGGCACCCATTAGCTGTACACCAAAGGATGCCGGCACCCATTAGCTGTACACCAAAGGATGCCGGCACCCATTAGTTAGTGTATCCCAAGACTCCCTCAAGCGTTCCATTACTCCATTAGCCTCCGTGACGCGCCTGGTGTTGCGACCACACCCTGGTCTTCCTCTCTCTCTCTCACCCTCTCTCTCGTTCTCACCTCCTCTTTTTTTCTCTCATCCTCCCTTTCTTTCTCTGTCGCCCATTCTATTTTTCTCTCCCCTCAGGGGGATACAACTATTGTTTCTATGGGAATTCGCACTCCCAGGGAAAATGTGTGAGGGCCCGACCTGAGAGTTTGGTAGGCCGTCTTTTTGTTGAAATAAAGTGTTTTTTACTGTTATGTTCAAGACTACCTTTTTTCTGTTAAGCAGTCCTGTTTTTCAGCACCTACTACTTTCTTTTTCAGCTTTTATCTTGTTTCATGAACGTCTTTCTCTACTACTGTTTCATTTCCTTTTCTGCATAAATTCCGCATTCCCTAATCTCCATACTAAATGGTACTTCCTCCTCCTTCTCTTCGTTACGTTCTTTTTTGTAGCGGTTAGGGGGGCTTAAACTAACATATAATCCAATCTTCTATTTCGCTCATACTCTCTCTTCTGCCCTCTCTCTCTCACACTCGCCCTCTCACACTCGCCCTCTCTCACTCGCCCTCTCTCACTCGCCCTCTCTCACTCGCCCTCTCTCACTCGCCCTCTCTCACTCGCCCTCTCTCACTCGCCCTCTCTCACTCGCCCTCTCTCTTTCTTGCTTTTACAATAAAAGTTGTTGAATGAACTAGTTGCTCAACTCATCTGCGTAAATTCCTCGTCTGCACCCAATTTATCGTGAAATTATTTGAAAGATGAGAACGATATAGAGGTAATGAAATTAATCATCAATACCTCGATTAATAATTTTGTTAATATTATCATTGATGCACGCGATAGAGCGAAATGTGTGCACATGCACTAAATGTAGTCTTTAGATACGTAGTGCGTGACTTTGATGTCTGGCGCATTCATTAAAGGATCGTTTGGAAAAAATACAGTATTCCACGCATTATTCCACGTAACATTTCGCTATGTTCCACGCAATATTTTGCGATATTCCACGCAATTTTCCACGCAAACTTTTGCAATATTCTACGCTGTATTTTCCAATGTTCCACGCAATATTTCGCAAGATTTACCTAGGTTACCATGCGGTCGTTGCAGTACTGCGCCATGCTGCAGAGCCAGACTCAATCTTCTTGGAGATAGCTACGACTAAACTGTCATAAATCCGTTGTAACGGATCGATAAGCATCAAAACAAAATATACTATATGCAAGGTGACGATGGAATATGTGAGTGACGAATGATCCGATAAGTATAAAATGATCCTACATGTGAGTGACGAATGATGCTATAAAAATAAAAATGATACTATTTGTGGGTAACGAATGATCTGAAGAGTATAAAATGATCCTATACTTGACGAATGATAGTATAAAATAGAAATGGTCCAGCATATAAGTGCAGAATAATCCTATAAAAACACAAATTAACTCATGTGTGAGTGACGAATGATCCTACAAAAATAAAAATGATCCTATATGTGAGTGACGAATGATGCTTTACGCATAAAATGAGACGTCGTGTGATGTGGTTATGATGCCCGTATCCTGAGTTACATGTGTGATGGATACACAGGTAAATGCATCATGAACATGGCACCTTTTAAATTTTTTGAGTCCTTTCAAATTTTGCAGGGTTCCTTTTGAATTTTTGAAAAGAAACACAACTGTGTCATGTAAGTGAAAAAACAAAACAATGCAAATTTTCCGAGTGTTAAGCATCATTGAGGCGCCATGAAAGTACCATGCCTAGCTACCCACCATCGAATCAACAACACGCGTTGCAAGAGTCTGTTGTGGGTTTACATTTGCAGTTAGGTAGAACTCAGATTTCATTCCGAGATTCCATTTCTCTCTCGTTGGAGGTACCTGCGAAATACCTTCTACAGAAGCGTGTTTAATTCTTGAAATGAAAAGCAAGGCAAAAATCGTTGTACGTATAGTCATTTTATTAATACAATTAGTAAAGTTTAAATGAATAAAATTCAGCGTTTCGAACTCAATAGTTCATCTTCAGCAAGAAGTTCTGCAACAAAACACAACAAAAATAAGCGTGTTTATCATCAATTGTTCATTCCTACTTTACCTTTTCCTCTCATCATTGAACGCCTTCTAACACAAGCGAGACGGGCTGTGCCAGCCGAGACACTCAAACACAGCGCACCCAAGCAATGACCTTATGTTTCACCAAGTTTCTATTTGATAATTGCCCAATTGAACAAAAGTGGAAGTAAAACCTTCAGTATAATCATTATAAAATAATAATAATACTAATGAAAGTACCATCTAAATTCGTGAGCGTACCATGAATAACAAATCCTTAAAAATTCCTATGAACGTACCACAAACGTACCATACACACAAACATGCGAACCATGAATGTCTCATGATAGTATCTTAAATAAAACTCCAAAGATTCATGGAAGCATCGCAACCGTGTGGCTTATGAATTGTACTTGTATTATGAATGTACATGCAAGGATTAATTTACTTTTTGATTCTCCTATTTTTTAAAAACCTATGAATTTACAGTTAATTTTCAGTTATTCGTGCTTTATTTACAGTGAAATTATTTCGAACCAGAATTGATGTACTGTAGGTTAGGACGAATAACAATTTTTTGGTCAAATATTAACTAATTTGAGCGAGGTTTAGCTTTGAGAGAGAACATTGCACTGCAGACAACAAAACATTTTATAGCTCGTTTTAAACACAAGTAATAGGTTCAGGCAAAGCTTCCAGAGGGGAAGCGATTTCAAGCAAAAACGCCTTCTTATTTTCTTCGTTGATTCCCATCTTTCCGAACTTGAAAGCTCCCCGATTCTCTTTCCTTTGAGACGCCCTCCTACGAAGGTTGTCCTAATTTTAGCACGTGTTTACAACACCAGGAAAATATGATTCACGGTTCCTCGTAGGAATAGCACTACGTACCACGTCTGGCTTCCTGGAAGGCCAGCACGCAAGTTGCGTGTGGAGAAGCTATCGTACTTGCTGCCGCCGCCGCCCTTTGAGTTTGCTCTATGCTGGTTGTCTTTGTTTGGCTATGCACTTTGACATTGTGCTTGTTAAGAGCAATCGTTTTTTGTTCGGTTCACTGCTGCCCTGTCTTTCAGCATCTACTACTACTACTACTTTCTCTTTCAACTTTTATCTTGTTTCCGGAACTTCTTTCTCAACTTACTGTTTCTATGCACTTTGTGTATAGAGCCCAGGTTTCCTTATCCCCATAATAAATGCTGCCTTCCTCTTTCTTCACTTCAGATCACCTTTGATGTGGATATGGAGGCTCAAACTAATATCTACTCTAATTTGTTTGGTCCATCTTATTAAGAGTTCAATCGCCCACGTGTCCACTTTCTCCCTCCTGAAGAATTGGTGCTTTCTATGACTGGGCTAATTCCACAGCTCTTTGAATGTGTTCTTAGTGTCCGCCCTCGTCTCCAGAGGACATTTCCACTACTTGAGAGGGTCCCGAAGCAGCAAATGTTGTTACAACATTATTAACGACATTTACCCGTCGTATATGAGTTTTGATCATATGATAGTGATATTGGCCTCAAATTTAATTCAGTTTTTTTTAAGAAACAGTATGATTCAACGATTGGTGCATAAATGGGCCTGTAAAGCTAAACCACTAGACTGCCGCTTGAAAAGCACAGAAAATTCACAAAAAAATCCCAATTCCCTGCAAGTTGCTCTCATATTACACTGACAGATTCTTCTTTTTGTTAAGAGTGAATAGATTCTTGTTTTGTTGAGAACCATTCCTTCGGTTCACAACCATGCTTTCTTTCAACACCTTTTAATTTTTTCCCATTCTTAATGCTATTTCAAAAACTTGCTTCAAGCTTGCTATTCCAATGCGCAGGATGTGGAGACACATCTTGTGCACGAATTTCCTGTTCCTCTTATTCCATATCAAATTGTATCTTCTTCTTTCTTAAATTAACTCAAAACTTAAATTAACTTATTTATGGTAACCGTTGAGACATGTGTTTGTGAATTGAACGTAAATTGTAGAAAGGAATTGTGCGTTTTCCTTTCAAAAACCTTTATTCAACGAATCTCGAAGTCAAAAGAACAATTCTTTACTTTCTTTCAAAGCCTCTAATATTCCAAAATAGGGACGCGAAAAGAGTAAATTTCTTGTCAAACAAATATTGTTTATGGAAATAGAAAAAATTACTATATCCAGCTTAATAAACAATGGTACAGCGTATTGTAACGAAAGAATTTTTGCTTTCACACAAGGTATAATCTTTTCGGATGGTTCCTGCACTTAAACTGAACAGGAGATAAATAAGTTCACTGGGAAGGAAGCATTGTTATCTGATATGATATTTGTATAAACTGTACTGTAGTATTAAACATTTTACGTGCTAAAACTCCTTATACAGTAGGTGCTCGCGACTTACGTAGCGCGTTTTGAATAGCGGCAAGAAACAGTTGAACAAAATAGATGCTTTGCCACAAAATATGAAATGAAAGCCTAGCCAGAACGTTCTGATTTATTGATTTAATATATTCTAGCGGGAAATGTAGGAATTTACGCATTTTCTGGTCTACTGTTAGAAAAACCTCCATTCTTCGTCTCTCTGTGGCGCTCATATAAGGATGCCTAATGATCGCATGCATCTGTGATATGAGTTTCACCAGTGCACAAGTACGTACAAGAATATTTTTATCGTGATTACTATTAGGATGGATATATTTGTTTATCATCTTCACCTGGAAAATTATTCAAGGAAAATACTGAACCTAGTCATTTTTGACAGTCCGTGTACATTAGTAATTCAATAATCCTCCTTCTCTTCTCACTCTAAACACGAGGACAGAGACTTTCACCAAAATTTAGGAAGAATTTATAAACATGTATTACTGAGTCCCTTCGAGGACTACGCAGTGGGGAATTTTCTACACAATTTAAAGTTTCTTCAGTTAGCTCAAAGTCGAGCGTAAAATACTCTACAGGATAATCATGATACTCGGAATCACACGTTACGTCGAATCGAAAACATTCTTTGCACCTCACGGTCACTAAAGATCTCAAGCACACAGACTTTCTTTAGCCTTTACAGTCTATCAGTTTTCGACAGTTGGTAGATGTAACCTTTGTACAACAGCGGACACATTGGCTAGTCTGGGTAATAAAAAATGCATTATGAACTCTTCGCATGACATTTGCTGATCTGTCCTTACATCAGCCGAGAAACTTGTACTGAATCATAGAAAACCGCTAAACCCTGATTTTTTGGCACGACTTTGAGCTCAGAAGATGCACCACAGGAAGATAATGAAGACTTCACTGCGAGGAGGGAATTGTGTAGTTTTTATTAACAACGGGAGTTGTAATGCTTTGAGTGCAGTGGGGAGAGAGGATTTCAGCTAGAAGGAAATGGAGAGCATCAGATGTACACGGAGTTTCAGTTTCAGGACGGCAAGAAACACAAAATTTTAAACTCGGCTTTGAATTTCAAATTTCCGGAGAATTCATTTTGGCTTCAAATCCAAAAGCAAGGAATTGTAGAGTTTGTCTCTCAGCAGTGTAAATCAAGGATTTCAAGGTCTTAAAGACACTAAAATAGTAAATTTTACAGAGGTATAAATTTTGAAGTCTCGAATGGGCAATCCCAAGTTTTCACTTGCGATAGAGCTCACTCCAGCAACAATGGAGTTGAGGTGGCGCTTTAAACTCCCGAGTTTGACTTAGAAGAGGTCTCGAGATATCGCTCATTACAGGACCGCACATGGCAATGCGAATCAATTGAAAACTTGTTATGTAGATTATTTATCTTATCCACTTCCTTGATGATCAACTTCAAACAGTCATTTGGAATACAAGCATTCCTGACACACCTTTAATAATGAACTCATGACTGTTATTTGAAATACACGCATTCTAGATACATTCAACTAATTCACTTCCGACTGTTTAAAAATATTCATTCCAGATGCACTCAACTAATTTACCACAGTTTTATTTGAAACCACACATTCCAGACGCATTCAATAACTACAACTTCTATTTGAAATACACGCGTTCCAGAGGCACTCTTTTCGAATTAACTGCTCACAGTTAATTAGGATATGATCATTTCCGAGACAATTATAACTAACGTGATTGAATTACTACTTGTTGCTTTTCATATTAGTTCGCTAAACTGGTTTTACGAATAGGAGTCGCCAGTGAACTCGTTCTGCAACAGAGTACTGGAAGAAAAGTATATCTGCGTATACGCTAATAATATTTACTCTTCCTTAGAGCAATTGAAGGGTTTAGGATCACAGCAAGTTAATGAATGCAATTAATTCATATGACATGTATATTGGAGCCAATAAATTGCAATTAAACGAGTGCAAGTAATAAACAAGTAAATGAGCGCAAGTAATACACAAGCAAATGAGGGCAAGTAATACACAAGCAAATGAGGGCAAGTAATACACAAGCAAATGAGCGCAAGTAATACACAAGCAAATGAGGGCAAGTAATACACAAGCAAATGAGGGCAAGTAATACACAAGCAAATGAATGCAAATAATACACAAGCAAATGAGTGCAAGTAATTTTATAATTGTATCAAGAGTAACAGTCTTCAGATTTCTACAACATGGTTTCACAAAAACTAAATGTTGCGAGTTATTATAGATGTGATTTCTGTAATCTTTGCAACCACGTAACGTCTTTGTGGGATATTTTTGTCCAGATAACGGGCGAGTGCGATTATTTTTCACTCACATAATGACATTATTGAGTTAGTTTTATCGGCGTAATGAAGGCGCATGAATATTTTATGCTCGCATGACAGCGATATTAGTCATTACGTTCTCACATGTCAGTGTTCGTTGGTAATTTGCCCCTCACATGACGATAATTAATAATTTTGCAATGAAGCAAGAACGGTATTTGTCTTTTAACGTAGATAACCACGATTACCGTCACCTATTCTCTTTAACTATGATCATTTGGCTCTGAAATATGGCAATATTTCTTTCATTTAACCCTGTTAATGCAATAAGCTAGAGCTAGTAAAGTCGGCAAAAAAAATCTGCATTTTTTTATTTTTTTCGTGTCTCTGGGTACTGAATTTTCGGTATTTATTTTAAGATGCCGCATTCGTAGAATTTAAACGAATTACACATAAACAGATTTCAGATTCAGGTATTTTAAACCCTTTATCGACCAAAGCCCTTTCTGATGAACATGAGGAAATCACTGGTATCATTCTTATGTTCTAAAGGCTTCGATGAAAAGTTCACACCGTACTGGGTTTCATGATTGATTATTTAAGGGAAATAATCTAAAATAACCGCAGCATTGATGCTTCTAAGAATGAGAATAAAACGCGAAGCAAAAATCGCTACACGTCAAATCGTTTTTAATAAAGATGACTTTACATGTAGCGATTTTTGCATTGTTTTTTATTTTAAGGGAAAGTGCTGAAATATTCCGTTCTAAAGCAAAGCAATTCGGCTGTTAAAGTCAAATTCAGTAAAGGCTTTCAAAATTGACAAATTTCTGCGTTCAATAACTCAGAGGGCATAAAATAGGCAACAGTATCAAGTTAATTAGGCATGTCTATCCCATGCTCTTGGGGGACTTGCGCTCCCAAGGGAATACTGTTAGGTTTCCTCAGTTAAAGAGAGACTTTCAAGTATTATGTATCTCGAGCCCACTTTGATTCTTTCAATATTCATACCTTCTTTGCTATCGTTTCTTTTCTTCCTCTTCCAAATCTACTGGCTTTACACGCAGGGTATCCTGTGTGGGAACACAGCTAGTCCGTAATTTGCACATTCCACTTAACCTACAGTCCGTTCTAAGTGGTCCTTTCTCTTTGCTCTCTTGAGATTGCCTTTGTTAGGGTTAGGAAGCCTTACACAAACTTATATAATTATAATTCTTATAGTAAAAAGCAGTATCTCTAACAACGCTAATTTCATTACCAGACCTCGGTGAGCAGCACAATCTGCGCGCACGGTACATGAGAGAGGCACTCCGGCTCGGGTAATGCTAAGGAATTCGTTGTAAAAAACGTAACGAAATAAATACCATTACCGTAATAATAAACAAATTGTAAATATTATTAATTATAAGTTAATTTATTTAACTATTATGTAAAACTATACTGTACGAAAGTCAACCAGGCCCGAATAACCTGGGTAGCTTTTAGGGGCATCCTATGTGCGTCCACACAAAACGACGCCTTTCTCCTTTTTCTATTGGGAACACCGTTGTCGTGTTCAGGGATATTTAAGCTTACTTATTGTCTAGTGTAATCTTACTATATATTTTCAATCGTGCATTTTCAATTTCACCTTAATTTGAGTATCCTTCGTAATTCATGAATTATACATGGTTCGAAAACCGTGCGTTATACCTTAATTTGAATATCGCTCATAATTGAAAAATTAAACGAAGCTCGAAAACCGTACGCTATTTCAGCATAGTACGAGGGTCGAATATCTCCGACCTAGAGCGCGTGCAATACGTCCTGCCACAGAGCATTGGCCAGCCTTGCATTTTTTGCCAGTTTAAAAACTAAGTTTGCGAGCAAACTTTTGCATGAAACCGAAATTGCAGTATTTTTGTTGAGCAGTATTTTTGAAAAGTCAGCAGCAAGGCATTCATGAATATAATGACCATGAAAAATAAGAGGTAAACTTTTGAGTTATGAAGCACGATTCGATTATAAGCATGGTAGTGTGTCAGCAATTTAATATCCGTGCTGC
>JACJUY010003622.1:6048-44546 GCA_014220935.1 Platorchestia sp. MABIK
AAAAATTAAAATAAAGTAGTAAGCACTTGATTAAGCTAGAAGCACCCACACTAAGACAATTTCACTGACAATTATGGGTAAGGAAAAATTTTTCCCCTATAATTTTTTCCCTTAACCATTTGAATTATCGGACCGAAAGGGTTAAAATTTTAAGTCAATTGCTATGTTTCTTTATTTATGATTTGCCCAATTTATCCAACTTTCTAATTATTTTGGGAGCATCAGATGGTGCGTAGAGAAAAATGAATTATTACTCACAATTCTTGCACTGCATATGCTGCCAAATACAGAACACTTGATCACCGATGTATGGTTCGTAACGGAAATCTACGCGAATGTGTAAGAAGATTTGGCAAGACCGTTGACTTCATGTGTGGACACCTGATTGAAATACAAAGTGCGGCAGTCAATCCTGTGTTTTCAGACTTCCATAGCCCTCTCAATAATGCAGGATTGACTGTCGCACATTGCACATACAATCGAGAATCCAAACGGTTGTCGAAACCAGTAGCGCAGTCAAGGGGGGAGCCATGCAACTACATTATCGAGTTAATTATTTTCTTTGTACACTCATTTGTCACCTAGCGTTCAATGTTTCATTTTTACCTCATATGATAGTGGTCAAAAAGTAAAATGATACAGTGTGCGACAACGTAGCCCAGCTACTTCACACTCGCACTTACCTTCACAGCGCAAATAGTTCAGCTGCTCTGCACGGGTAAGCACCGTGCTTTTCAGCCTCTCGCAGCCCCGCCGCTCGTAGTCTCCTCCAAATCCCCTCACAACCACCGCTGCCGTGCCTCAAGCCCAACCCACGGACCCCTCCCGCACCAGGCTCCGACTGTTACACAGTCACACAAATTAATTCTGCCGCAGTCCAACTGCCAATAATCACCGAGGACAATACAACTAACGCACAGGCGCTAGGGTGACACTTATTTTTCGACTTGAGATTTTCAACTGGGACTGGCGGCCATATTGTGAGGTTCTAACCAGAAACAATGAACAAAAAAATTTTTAAAAAAAATAAATATTTATAGTCCAACTGCCTCAAGAAACCTTTGAGCTCAAGGAGCTCAAAGTTTGACGTATTATACTAATTAGTGTAAAAATTCCAACTATTCCTTATTTATGCAGATATCATTCAAAGTGTGATATATGGAAAAGCCAGTCAATTCTAAAATCTCTGAATGGCAGAAAGGAATGCCGAAATTGCAAACAAGGTTTTATGGAGCAATGTTATGGTTGTTGCAAGGAGGTTTATCAGTAGCGATGGGACCATTGGTAAGTGAGGTTGTAGTGGGAAGCGCTCTCCGGATATAGCTAGTTTTTCGTTATAACAAAACAGATTCAAAATTGTTTCTAAATTTACCGAAAAAATATTTGCATTTGTATTGTTTGGTTTATTGTGAACTTTTTATGTGTTTTTTTTCAGATACTGAATAATAGGTTATAGCTACATTAGCTAGATATTAATTGTTCATTCTGGATGTAATCTAGGATGGCGTCAACAAAATCTAAGACAGACATCTATTTACTTGGCTCGCTGGAGAAAACCATAACAGGAAATAAACTGCCGTCAAGAAAGCAGGTGCTGCAGGCTTTTCTCTATTATCATTTGGAAGTAAAGAGGACAAGGAAGGACGCAGCACCTGATACATTGAAAGTTTTGAGAGATTTCTGGCAGCGCGCTCGAATTCCTATGCAGAAAGACCAGCGAGCAAAAGAGAACATCTTACGTTTGCACAAGGAATGGGCCAGTCTTAAAAAGAACAAAAGCCGAAAGACAAAGACCCAAAAGGAAAATGAAAAAAAGTTTGTCAACTCGTTTGAAAATCTGTTCGATATCGCTCACGCAAGTGCACTGTCAATGATAGATCTTGAAGAAGACAGACAGTTCTTGAAGGCACAACGGGAAGAAGGGAGGCGAGGCTCGATGATTTCTAAGGATATGGTACTTTCAAATAAAGTGTCTCGACGCCGGAAACGGGAAGAAAAGGAACATTACCGTAGAACAAAGTCTCTTCAAGTAAAAGAGAAGATTAATGAAATAGGCCAGTTGGCATCGAGCTCAAGTTCAACATCTTCTCCAGAATAAAAATCTGATGAAGACAATTGCGCTGGTCCATCTACGTCTCAGATGCCTCCCTCTAAACGTACGCGGGCGTCCAAGAAGATAATGGATAGCGAATTGTCAGCCGCAATGGATCGAACCTTAACTACTGATCGTGATGCAGTATTCCTTCTTAGTGCTGCTGCTCGAAGTCTCGGATATGATCCCAACAAACTTGTCATCAACCGTGAATCCTTCCGGCGGGATCGGCCAAACTTCCGCGCTGCAACTGCTGCTGAGATCAAAAAATCCTTCAAACCGTCTGTTCCACTCACTGTTCATTGGGACGGTAAGATTGTTCCTGCAGCAGACGGAGGAACAGCCGTTGACCACCTCCCAGTATTGGTTTCGGGAGATGGGGTTGAAAAACTTCTTGCTGTGCCCAGTCTCCCCAATGGAACCGGACAAGCTGCAGCTGACGCAATAATGACATCACTCTACGATTGGGGCATTGAAAAACAGGTGGTTGCTCTATCCTTTGATACCACTGCTTCGAACACAGGTTTGGTAGCAGGGGCATGTACTATCGTAGAGCAACGACTAGGGCATGAAGTTCTCCACCTAGCCTGTCGCCATCACATGTACGAATTCGTCTGTGAGAAAGCGTTCTCCACTTGCTTTGGACCCTCTAGTGGTCCTTAGATTCAACTTTTCAAGAGGTTTAAAACAACATGGACTGAGTTGGACAAGACAGCACCAAAAGTAATGGAAATGGATAACATGTCACAAAACCTACTCAATCGACGTAATGACCTTTTGGTGGAGTTCCAATGCCTACTTGATGGGAAGCACCCAAGAGATGATTATCGTGAGCTACTGCAGCTGTCAATTATTGTTCTTGGTGGGCAGCCAAAACGAGGAACACACATTGCTTTCCCTGGTGCTCTACATCGTGCACGATGGATTGCAAAAATAATGTATGCCATAAAGGTGTTTTTGTTTCGTCACCAAGATAAATTCGTGCTAACACGCAATGAGCTTTCCAGAATCAAGCGATTTGTGGAATTCAGCGTCTCTATCTATGTGGCTCCTTGGTACAAAGCTCCATGTCCAACATCAGCCCCAACGCAAGACCTAGCTCTATTGAAGGAACTAATAGCATGTCTGGATAAGGAAATAGCTAAATCTACATCTATTTCATTGGGGCGCCACTTGTGGTACTTGAGTGAACGATTGGTTGCTTTGGCGTTCTTTGATGACAGTGTAAGCTTAGAAAGAAAGTGAGACATGGTGAAGGCCTGTAATAATGAAGAAGGTTCAGAGGATCCTCCACGTCGAGTCACAGTTGACACCAGAGACGCATCCTTCAGCAATAAAATTATCGCAGACTTTTTAACAAAAGGATCCATGAAGCTTTTGCAATTGTTTGATATTGACACAACCTTTTTTGCCACTGACCCAGCTGCCTGGAATACTGACCCAGCTTACTTCGACGCCCAACAGCGTATCAAAGCTCTTCGAGTGGTCAACGACTTCGCAGAGCGTGGAGTGGCAATGATGCAAACATACAACCTGACCTTAACTAAGTATGAAGAACAAAAGCAGTACCTATTGCAGGTTGTAGAGGCTCACCGAAAATCCTTCCCAACCGACAGCAGTCAAACTTAGATCCTGCAAACTAGGCGACAAGAGTGGGAGATTGGCGCCCATGAGACACTTGCCTTTGAGCAGCTAATACTCACGACATACTGTGAGAGGGACCTAGGAATTATTCATATTCAAGCTTGAACAATTGAATTAGGCACAAAAAAATCGCCCTTTACTAGTTTC
This sequence comes from Platorchestia sp. MABIK, assembly GCA_014220935.1. NCBI lineage: Eukaryota > Metazoa > Arthropoda > Malacostraca > Amphipoda > Talitridae > Platorchestia > Platorchestia sp. MABIK. Next base: position 9,932 of record JACJUY010003622.1, read on the forward strand.
TAATCAAAACAAACAAATATTAAGCATATATGACGAAAAAACCTCAAAATATATTTTATTGCGATTTTACGAACTTTTACCTCCTTGAGCGACCTCTAAATATCGATATTTTTGAGAAAAAAAGTTTACACATATAGTTTTTAGGTGGAACCTCACAAGATGGCTGCCAGTCCCAGCAGAAATTGTAAAAAATGTTTTTTATCTCCAAATAAGTGTCACCCTAACATGCGCACAAACCTCACACGAGCGCAGCCACTAGCCAACTGACGCTGCCCTGTTCTCAGACTGCCAGCCCACAGCCGGTACCCACAACTCTGTAGCGTCATCTCCCGGGAGCAAACACCATAATACTCATTATACTCATACAATACCTCCGGTTTCAGGTTTTATTTCATCTTCATTCACTCAATTGACATTTACCAATACAGGTTTTATTTCTCTCTTATGCGTTCCTTTGGCACTTACCGTTCCAGTTTCCACGTCCTTTATTACACTTACTTGTGTACATGACCTATCAAAAATGACGGGATTCGATATTTTCTTTAAACAAATCATCCAGATCTTTTCTTTAGACAAATATATCCATCCTAACAGTACCCGCGACTAAATATTCTGGTACTTGTGACTGGTGAAACTCGTATCACAGATACGGTCATTAATTAAGCATCATTAAGAGCGTCACAGAGAAACGGATCAGCCAATTTAATGTGCTCAGTGAGATTCCCATTGTAATAAAATGAGAGAAATGACACCAAAAAATGAAATTTAATTTATTTATAAATATGAGGAGGCACCTGGCGTTTTAATATACAGTATTGTTTTGTTACCAACGAGTTCAGTTTTAGGTTTCATTTCTCCTCATACCCTCACTCAGTACTTACCGCTACGAACGCGATTTGGATGAGAAAGAGGGCGTAAAACTTTCCCATGATTGCTGGTCGATTTTGATGTTAAAATTAAAAAGGCGCGAAAAATTTTGAAGTTTAGAATAATTCTGTTTTTTTGTGGTCCTGAAATGAAAATAATATAATTAGTGTCATGTTTACCAACTGATGGTTAACCCTTTAGCGGGCACACGTAGAAATACTTGAGATATCAAAAATTCCTTTCAGGGTCAGAACATACATATCTAAGACACTTTCATTTGTAAACATTTTTTCGTTTGAGGCAATAGTTGCATGCTATGGTCCGTCAATGAAGGAGCCAGTGCGGGATACCCGCCCGGCTTACGGTGAACCATATTAGTCCCGTCCGGGATACTTCGCCCGGTCTAGGGATAATCATAAATATCCCGCTCGGGCTCTTTCGCCCGGAAGTGGTTGCAGAAACTCACCAAATATAACGCATCTGTTATTTTTAAAATTTACCTAAATTATGTTAGTATCATGTGTTACTTACCTTCAATAAATTTTATGAATATTACTTGAAAAATAATGCATTTAAAATAAAACACAAAGAAAAATTCAATGTTTTACCAACAAAAAATTATAAAACACAAAAAATGCTTTGCTCAACATCATGTCACAAAACATAGAGCTCAGGAAGAGGAAGCGAAGGTCTCTAGCTGCTGCTGAGTTTTGGTAGGATTTGTCATTTTGTCCGGCTCCTATGTAGAGTTGAAAGGAGCATGGCCAACACGGTAGACCTTCACCGTCCCCACGTACTGGCAGCCCATATAATCCTTCAGATCCTCCATCAACTCGATGCTGGTGAAGTAGTTATCGGCGTAGATGGTTTAGTCATACTGTCTGTTGATGGTCTTGACCAACACAAGAAAGGTCTTAGCTGAGACAAGCAGTGGTGACTCCTCCTGGGAGAGCATGGTGTGGTGGCAGGTGAAGGGAGTTTCTCCCTGGTACATCTGGATGTTATAGATGAAGCCATCATTACTTAGTCGGTAGAAAAGCTTATACCCCCACTTGTCCGGCTTTGTCTGTATGTACTATCTCAGCGTCTCTGCTCTGGTGCCCTTGTAGGATACAATAACCTCTCGATAGACTGCACGGGGGTTGCTTTCGGTTGTTGAAATGCAGGTTGAACCTGATCAACCTAAACCACTTAGAGGATATCACATTAGCCACATTCACCACCCTCTAAAATGCTCCCTAGTAGTCCTCAATTGAAAGCAAGATGCAGACCCCTATCTACAACACGGTGACGATAAACACCATGAGTTCATACTGGTCAATCGAGAAGGTGGTGTTGATGTTCTTCTGCCGGCCATACTGGTTAGTTTGGTAGACAATATCTACCAGGGTCATGAGGAAAATGTATTGAAAGTATTCAAAGGGTGACCTAAGAGAATCAGAGGCACAGTGGGTAAAATCAGTTATTGTAGGGTAGCTGATGACCTCCTTCTTCCACGTCCTCTGGGGCACATCCTTCTGGGCTCTCCTAGCCTTCTAAAGAGCTGGTGCAGTTGCTTTCTCTTCATCTTCACTGTCACCGCTGTCCTCCTCTGTCATTGGCTGTAGCCTGACCTTGATCACAGCGCCTGTTGAAAATAAAGATGCCAAGTTTTTTCAAACTAAGTACAAAGGTAAGTAAATAGTTCTATAGAAAAAGTTAGTAAATAGTACAGAGGTAAGTGAATGTTGAATGCGTAGAAGGTAAGTATGAACAACCAAGGTAATTACAATGTGGGAAGTAAACAGTTATGGATAAGTTATGCAAGCTGAATAAACATGGAAATAATGAAAAGAGGAAATACGTGCATATCACAATAAAACACTCGTCATTTTAAAAAATGACCGCGAAACATGGCAAGTAAAGCGTACAACGGTAAATAAATGGCGATTGTGTAGAAGGAAAGTATAAACGACTAAGGTAATTACAATGAGGTAATTAAACTGCCATGGATAAGTTATGCAAGCTAAATAAACATGATAAAAATGTAAAGAGGAAGTACAGGCCTACCACAATATGACAATTGCCCCTTTAAAAATAACTGCAAAACAAACACTGGCGCCCTTTTAATCACATGATAGACTAGTATTTTTAAAAATGGCCGGAAAGCAATTACTGCCGCCACTTAAAGGCCACTTTTTTAAATGACTCACAGCAGAACATGGGTTTGATCGTGCATTTTCATCAAGTCTGTGGCTTACAAAGTAAATGGCAATGACATCACAGCACTCAACACCAAAAGAAACACTCCTGCTCTTTAAAACATTAGTTTCATTGGTTACCTGATGTTTTGAGAGAAAGATCGTCTGGGAGGTTGAGTAGATGTCAGGGTCTAAGGTGTCATCGTCAAAGCCGTCATCCAGGCTGTTATCCTCCAGCTCAATGTCGCTGTCATCACAGCTGGGGGGAACCAGGAAGTGGCTGCACTTGTCTTTTTGATACTGAGCCAGCTGTTTGGTGCTTCTCCTGAGCGCAGAGTGGAAGTACGCAGGCTGAAATGATGCAGCATGATATAAACATCTAAAAACATGGAAACAATCACGATAACCTTCAATAAAAGCAACGTTTAGGTCGTCAAATAAGATACCTATAGCGGGCAAGAAGTCCCGCTCGGGACTTTTATGGTTCTCCGTAAGCCGGGCAAAAGGTCCCGAGCGGGACTTACATGGTTCCCCGTGAGCCGGGCAAAAGTCTCGAGCAGGACTCACACTTTGGTAATCATCATTTTACACCAATTTCTTTTCACAATATACACTTCACACACATATCAAATTGTATCACATTTATCTGGCTATGTGGTATCAGATTTTCATAAACCTACCTCCATAATTGCGGGCGTAGGCGACGTGTGTGTAGGAGCAACTCAACGCATTTCTGACTCGAATCGCGCCTGAACAGAGACTACCTGCTTCTTCCAGCTCTGGCGAAGCTTCCGCATTTGCTAGCGAGCTCTGACTTGTTCAAAACGATTGCAAAGGAGTTCCCTCATTGGTTGAAACCAACTCACGTCATCTACGTCATCAAACTATTGCACAATGTTTGTTTAAAAAAGCTGAATTAAGTCTCCCACACGGGCTACTTGCCCGCTAAAGGGTATTAATAATTGTACTGACGTCAGAATACTCGATGAAAATATTTTGTGTGGATCTAATTTGCAGTCTTTAACAAGGGTGGGGATGAAATTCTATCAAGGTAATGAGGAATTTACGAAGGGGAAAAAAATTTGAAGATTTTCATTGCAAGGAAGCAGATATTTTCATGCAAAGAAAAAACCCCAGTCTTGCTTAGGCCGCCGTCACACGGAGACCAAATGGTAACGTTTCATCATAATCACCTACAGTCAGCGGCACTACTCGGTCTGTCTAGCGCCACGAAACTGTCAGATTTCAGCCTTAGTTTTGGGAATTGGGACCAGTTTGATCAAACTAAGGCTGCAATCTGATTGTTTCGTGGCCCTGGACAGACCGACTAGTGCCGCTGACTGTAGGTGATTTTGACGAAACGTTACTATTTGGTCTGCGTGTGACGGCAGCTTAGTGTCGCTTGTTATAAAGTCTTGCTCCCATTATTTCTGGTATGCTTATCATTCAGAAGCACACTGATCAACAATTACTTCAAATCATTATTAGATACATCTATCAAACACTAAAAATGTTTGCAAAGTTGCTTTAGTAAACAATGAAGTACGAGAAGAATGAAACTCTGGCATCATCAATACACATCCAGTGGTAAATAAACATGGTACGAGGACAAAAAAATGGTAACTTCACCTGCGAAATAGCACCTATTATTTGGTTATAAAACTGCGTGTACTTTTCATATAATCACATTTAAAACGGCACACAATGTGCATTTAATCACATTTCAAACTCTACATAATTTTACAGCAATCACATTCAAAACTGCAAATATTTTTCATACAATCACTTTAAAAACTGCAAATAATTTCCTTATAATCACAATCAAAACTACAGATATTTTTCGTAAAATCGCTTTTAAAACTGCAGATGTAATCCATTATTTCACATCACAATATAAATTCTTTTAAAAACATGAATCAATTGATTCTAGTCGACCACACAAAAATCTCTCAGTTTCAGTATTGCACAATTGTGTAAATTACAAGTTTATTGTTTCATGGTTTAATTTGTTATATTTTGTACACCTAAGAAAACCACAATCGAATGACAAATAAAACGCTATGAACAAAAATATTATTATTTTACTTGAGAAGAGAAAAGTCTCTTCAACAAAATATCATCGTTTACATCACATCATTCCAAACGTCACTCATGACATTGTGTAATTTCAACTTTTTAAATTTCAAATCACTATTGACGTTACGTCATTTTGAATATCACTGATGATATTACGACAGAAAAGTTCATATCTTTAGGTGTTTCTGTTGAAAATAAAATATATTCTTTGACAAGGTCCGGTCTATGCAGACCAGAGGTGGGCAGCACACCAGAGGTGGGCAGCAGACCGTCTAACTCTCAGCTCGGGCCCTCGCGTATTCCCCCTAGGAGCGATAATTCTCATAGATACCATAGTTGTGTACCCCGGATGGGAAGAAGAATGAAATGCAAGCTGGAAAACTGGAAAGCAGAGAACCGAAAAAGATTGTAGATCTTAAAAAAAAACTCTATTCTATTTCAGCAAAAGGATTTCCCCTTACCCTTCAGCTTAGGGCCTCCCATCTTCCCCCAGGAGGGGAAATTCGATAGGTAATGCGAGGTGACAACAGAGCTTGCCTCCTTATTATCTCAGAAATTTCATTTTCAATGGTACCATAAATGATATTTAATATTTCTCATAAAAGAGAAGCAGTTCTTTCTGTGTGGTCATTGTATTTAGGTAATTACCGTGCGCGATTAAAACATATTAATTCCTAAACGTTATACGGATGCGTATCATCAGTAATAATATTTGTGATCTAAGCGAGATATTCATCAGTAATAATATTTGAGATCTAAGCAAGAAATAAATGATTGTCCATTTTCAGGACAACATGTCACATCAGTCATGTTTCAGTTCCGTAAAATGTTGATTTCGGATTGACGTAAGGCATCCTTGAAATTGATCGAGTCTGCAGCAATTCATACATACCAAGTTTACCGACAACCCGGTATCACTAGTAAAAGTTGTGAAAAAAATAAAGTTCCTATCAGAATAATGATTGTGGCAGGTGTGTATGTATGAATGTCGGGAAGTGGGTACATTTCTAGATAACTAAATAACGCACTTCTAAACTCAGAAACCCAATCTAACTTTTTCGCCGCCTGCATGCGTGTTTTTCGCCGTCCAAGTAATTAAATCGCTCAGGGGGCGAAAAACGTGCATGCTCCGACCGAAAAAGTTGGACTGGGAAAGAACGTCGGCTTTTTCACTGGATTATTGTATGACTTTGCACTTCTGCTTCCCTTGGAGGGTAAACGCGATAAAAAGGACTACCCCGGTATCCACAGTAAAAACCGTGAAAAAAGTTAAGATTTCATCAAAATAATCATTATGTAGCGTATACTCTCTTCCCTTTTCTCAATCCATCTTTTTCTCTATCACACTAGTAAATTTATTTTTCAATTTTATAGAAATAAAAATCTTATTTTCCTATTTCATTCAAGTAAAAATGTCATTTTTTAATTCATTCCCGGGATAAATGTGAAAATATTAAATATAAAAATATAAATATACAAATAAATATAAAAATTTAAATATTCTCATGAAAATCTGATCCATCATCTCTGAAAAATGAGTTTCAAAATGAAGACATGCACATTACAATTCTTCAACATTTTGTACACATCAGGAAGCTTTGCTGTTCAGGTGTAGGGATTTGCTCAATAGCTTCAGCTTTAAAATAGCACATTGGTGAAATATAGCGTTGTTCAGTTTCTGGCTTTCATCAATAGTACCATTTTGACCCGACAAAAGTCATCCCTAGTATTTTTGTCTCAAATGGAAACTTCGAGTATTAAAAAAGTATTACGTTTACGATGTCGCTTTCCATGTTTAAACGTTTGACTACATTCGTTGGAGATAAAGTTGGCTTACAAAAATTTGTACAAAAAAGACGTGTCATGAAGTCTCCTGCATCTTCTGGCTCTTATGTCTCACTTGGGTATAACAGTCATAGCTTTTGAGATGTTTCACGGCTAAAACAGAGCTATCTTTAATTGAGCAATTTTCCATTTTCGTAATGGTTTCTCTCTAGACTGACACTGAGAAGGAGGATGCTTTTTTCCAATCAATCAAGCCTGATCCATATCATTTTGTACATTAGTTTTTCTAATGCCTCATAACTAACATCAGGACGCAATGAAGTTTACTCCCGGTCAAACCAGTACCTATTTCAGACACCTGCGTAGAGTGGGGGAATCGTGCTGGAGTTCTCTTTTTAACCAACGGGGAGAAATCACCACGCAGCACCGAGATTCGAACTGCCGACACCTTATCGTAAAGGCCGCATTCTCAACCTCTCAGCTACGATGACCAGAAGAACCAGAATTTTGTTGAGAATAAATTTTTATTTTTATTTACTAACCTGGCACGAATTCAGCTAATCTTTCCTAACCTATACTAATCTAACCTAGCTTAACGTATTCTAATCTAACTTAAACTAATGTAACCTAACCCAACATAGGGGAACTTTAACTAACCATCCCTACTGGTTTATTCTCAACCTTTCCTAACATATGTAACGTTGTCCAATCAAACCCAATCTAGTCTTATCTAATGAAAATAACAATTGAATCATTTGTCTTCCCTTTCCCAACGAGCACATTCGACGGTTTGAAGTGAAAAATAGATGCAGTGTCGGCCACATTGTAATGAACGGCAATGAAATAAACGCTTAAGAATTTGTTACTTGAAGTAACATCTAATCTAATTTGTAACCTGAAAAGTAGGGCGCGAATTTCAATGACAATTTCACTGCAATATAAGCGATCAATTTGCGTAAATTCATGCGTTATTTCGGGGTTTCTACTCATACGATAGAAATCATTTCAAAATGAAATCAAACAAGATTACTTTTCGTAACGAAAAATTAAGTAATATTAAAGATTAAATAATCTCATCGCGAATGAAATTACTTGATATATTGCACAAAAAAACAACTATCTATGAAAATTTAATAAACGTGAATTTTCGTCAAAAAGATTGGATTATTTTCCCACAGAACCTGTACCTGTTACCGATTCCTACTCTCCCTTCAGGAAATCTCACATGATTTTGATTTTGCTTTGATCGCTTGACGATCGAGGATATGTTACATCTGTGACGATTAAGTGTATATCATCCACATGTGTATCAGAAGGCATCAGGCTTGTTTCTGCAATTATTGAAACTCTAAAAGAAAGAAAAAGCTCTCTGGAATTTTGCTTGTAATTTCACAGCACTTCTGAAAATAATCCGAATAGTAAAAGTCACATTGATTAATGTATCAAAAACCTAATAAAAGATCAGTTCGAGTCGGACACATCATTTTTATTACGCTGATATTTCTCACGTCGTTGTTTAGATTTCATTTACCCACGACACAAAGGATCACCAGCCGCTCGCACCGCACGACACCAGCAAGAGAACACTGACACTCGCGATGGTTATAATACGGAAGCTCTTCTGTCTCTACCACCTACCCAACCGATAGTCAGGAGAACTTGTAGTCACAAACACGAGCGGGTGTCAAGTGTGTTCAGTTCTATTGTGTTGGCATCTTGCCAGCACAATAATTGTTAGTAAAACGCTGGTTTCGAAATGATTACTTGCAAAATGACTCGTGTTTTTGCATGAATAGAAAACTGCACGGATAGATGAGATGATTTGATGACAACGATTTGATTGGAACGCTGATTTATTGCAGCGAACAGTTTTACGTTACAGAACTCTCTCATGTTTTAGCGTCCAGCGCGTCTTGTGTTAAATCAGCTGTGGTTTTTCGATAACTTGTAAGTACTGGCTGCTTCCTGTAATGAGATCGAGTACGATATTTATTGCTTTAATTGGTGTGTGAATTTAAATAATAAGAAAGGTAACTGTTCTCTGAAATTGACGCTGTTTATCAGCTGAAACGCTAATGGTATGTTTGCCTCAGCAGTTTGTGTACCAGCTGCTAGTGTAGTCATTCTGCTAGTCTACCTCTAATGCTAGTGCCCCTCTGGTGCTAGTATACCTCATGTGCTAGTGTACCTCAGGTGCTAGTGTACCTCAGGTTCTAGTGTACCTCAGGTGCTAGTGTACCTCATGTGCTACTGTACCTCATGTGCTAGTGTACCTCAGGTGCTAGTGTACCTCAGGTGCTAGTGTACCTCAGGTGCTAGTGTACCTCAGGTGCTAGTGTACCTCAGGTGCTAGTGTACCTCATTTGCTAGTGCACCTCAGGTGCTAGTGTACCTCAGGTGCTAGCGACAAAGCGGACTGACACAGCTCACGACAACATATAATCACGTCTGAACACTTGGCCATTCGATGAAATTTGGTGCACTCCGACTCTTTGTTAAGAGCACCGTTCCATTCAAGTTAAAATTATGAAGCAAGTCGCAGAATTGCAATATAGTTTAGTCGCTTAGAAAAATATCTGATCGACAAATTTCAGAGAGTAATTTATGATAATGAGACAAAGTTGTTATTGCACGTTATAGACTGCGCACACCCAGATGTACTGATATGTTGCCCAAGGGGTGAAGTATAATTTGTGTTCTGAGTAAATCAAATGGAGATAAACACTTCTCGTTTAATGTCATTTTACTAGTTCATTTGCATAAGTTTTTCGCTGCATAATTTGTGATCTAAACTGATCTTGTATATATGTTCTGCAAACTCTGTACCGATTGAAAACATTCCTACCACCTTATATTAAACGGTCAAATAAGAACACCAAAGTTATATATCATTTCTAATAGCAACTGATAAGTTTTAGTTCAACTTTTATATGAATATACGAGCCAAATGTTTTGTGTCTGGAAGAAATGTATTGACAAACATTTTTGAAAACGCATTTTCTGTACCCTGATCACATAAGTAACTGCTTTTTTTGTAAATTATCAGTCCGCCCGCACTATCACAGATAACTTTTTGTTATCTGTGAAATCACATCTCGAGTATTTTTATCACTCACTAAGTACTCCGACATTTTCAAGTTAAACGAATTTATGTTAACCAATCTTATACTTTTCAAGCCTATCTCGACCTAATCTGTCTTAACCTCTAACCTTATCTTATTTACCCTCTTTTAATCAACTGTAACATTTCAAAAGTTTGAAAACCTATCGATGTCGAAGTTTACCTAAACCATCGTAACTTACGCTAAATAAATATATCTGAATCCATTCCTAACTATCTTGAAAAATGGATAACTTAACGTATCTCAATCCATTTCTAACTAAACCTATCTTAATCCATGCTAAACATAACCATGCTCATCCACACCGAAATTAACCTATTCTAATCCATGCCTAGCCAAATTTCTCAAATCTACCAAACGTAACCAAACGTAGCACAGCCTAATTTTTCACCTTCATCTCATCTGATGTTAATTGATCTTACCCTTCCTGAAAAAACTTGATGTAATAAAACTTTTGTAATCTAACCTAACCTGAATTAACCTCAATGAGACCCTTTGATAAACTAACACCCCCCTAACCTAAACGAATTTAAACTGAAAACACCGATATTAATACATATCTACCTAATTTTTTTACCTTTCTATGTTATTTCAACCAAACTTGATCGACTCTAATTTTGAAAAAAGTAGTATAGCATATCGCTCGAATGAACTTACATAATCTTGTGTTTCAGATTCAACAAATTCGACATTATGAGACGAAAAAAATTTCTAGGATCGGCCATAATGAAAAGAACAGAAATAACACCAATGCCTAAGAATTTCTTCCTTGAAAACCAGGGCACGCATCTAAGTGAAATTTTCATTACAGAAAAATGAGATGAACAAGATATGTGACGAGTTCCTGTGGCACCCTATGGAGTTTCTGCTCATAAGTCGTAACATATTTCAGTATGAGATCAATCATAATAAATTTTTTATCCACAAAAATTTAAGAAAAGAATGGAATTTGTTTGATTTGGGGCACAAATTAGCAGTTATCTATGAAAATTTAACGAAAGATTATTTATTCACGACGACTTCACCAAATCTTCGCTAACAAAGTTCGCCGCCCATGAAAAACATTTATGCTCACTAATAAAATGGATATTTTGGCAAGAGAAACACATTCGAGTAGGGATGCCAGTGTTGGGCATTTTGTTTTTCCCAATAGCTGCTCACGTTCTTCTTGAAAATTAATTCATACCAGAACCCGTTGGCGGCTGAAGACCATTTGCTTGTTAGTTCGCAGTAGCAGGCAGTTATTATCATCTTCATTATTTGGAGGGCATATATGCAGAGTGGCCTAACCCACAAATCAGAGGTCAAAACTGGAGAGTGGATTAAGTGATAATTTCACCTTATAGCGGCGTAGATATCGTTCAGGCAGAGTGGCCTAGTTCAGTTCCTAGTTAGTAACTTTCAGGCAGAGTGGCCTAGTTCCTAGTTCCGTTCCTAGTTAGTAACTTGGCTAGGAAAAGCCAGTTTGGCAACCCTGCGATAAACACCACGCTTCTTACTTGAGTGTCCTAAAATTTTGTGTTTTGTGGGTTAGGACACTCTGCAAATTTGCCCTCCATTTCCAAAATACAATTTATTCTAGTGGTATCTCACTGCAAGCCTATACTAAGTTTAGGCCACTGAAATTAAAACGTTCTGGTAGCTTCAAAATTTAAGCTTCGATCTAAGGGGAGCACGGAGGTAAAGGCTAAGTAGTTCAAACTCACAGTAAAGTGTAAGAAATTTGGTTACTAACACACATCTACATTCGTATAAAAATCCTCCTGCTCTAAATCCGAGAGAACAAAATGAAAAAGTGGCCTCACTATATATTGAATTATAGGGGATTGAGTGTTGCCATCATTTCTCTAGTTCTCAGATCCACTCATAATTGACTCCAGAAAAAAACATGCCTTGAGGATGTTAGAAGAATGAGGCAAGTAACTTTCCTCGCAATTTTTTAAATAAATATTGGCCTTTAGAATAAATCATGAGTATAGCAAAATTCTTCATCCAATTTTACATACGCTGCAAGAATGTCCATTGGCACAGAATTTACAATTTAGAAATGAGAATCCCCAACCAAACACAAATAGGTTGGTTTTCTGCTGTGAATAAATGCCCTAAAATATTAAATGATGTGGTTCTGAAATCGAGAAAAAACATCATTTAAATGTGTGGTGTTACAGTAAAGTTCAGTGAGAAATTTAAAAGCTTTCAAAATGAAATTTAAAATTGGCTAAATTCAAAATCAATGATTAATGTTATTTTCAATTTAAATTTGTACACAGTCTGAAGCAATAATTTTTGTACCCCGAAAACGTTATGTCAAAATCAAAAATTTCAAGGTAGCCATTTATATGCCAAGAGGGAAAGATTCAGGAAAATTTACGTAAAAACATTTATCCGATTGTTTTCGTGTTCATGTACACTGTTTGTAAGCTGTAACTAAGTGTGAGTTCAGAAAATTTACTTCTGTGATTTAGCTTTGAAAATCTGAAATGTTGGATTTCACGGGATTTCAAACGATATGTTATGCGACCTGCAACGAAAATATGCGATAATATTTCTTAGTTTAGCACCCAATCGCACTTCATTACATGAAAATGAAAATAATCTATGGGATCTACTCATTCATTTGGAGGAACTATTTCACGTTTGATTTTGGTTTAAATAGGCATATAGTATTTGAAGTTCAATAGCATTTCTTCCATCATTCGCACACGCATCGTCAAACTCTTATTTTTGAAGAAAACGAAAATCCGTCTATTTCCAATAAAGATGTTACAAAAAGATAATACATCATTGGTTTTTAAAATATCTTAAAGCATATACACTTATATGATACACACACTTGAGTATTTTAATTGTCACTAATCGAAATAAATGAATGAGGGTAATGTATTTCTAATGTTGCTTTAATCTAGATTTTCCAATGTATGTAACTGCAATTAGAAAAGGAAACACGACTTCAGTGATGATGCATTGTTCTTAACACTCTTTCGTACAAACTGATATTGAAATACGAGCTCAGGGACTTGCCATATAAGGAATTTGGTGAAAGTAAAATGGGTGGATTAAAATTATCCTGCGTCTAAGGCAGCAAGGTTGATTTTCAGAGCTGTATTTTGACTCCTACGTATAAACTAGTATTCCAATCAAGTGACTCAGAGAAAGTGTTTTTCATACCGCCACGAAATTATGATATTTCCATGCCAATAATAGTGGCACAAAACAGTCTACCTGAGTCAGAAATCTGAAAACGGTTGTACTACAACGGCTACCCAGACATGTATAACATTATTGAAGTAATACGTAAAATTGATCAACTAGATAGGGTTGTCATAATATACCCAAGCGCTTAAGAAATGATATAACAATTTGCATCACACAAGCATAACAAGAACATTTTAGAATGTGAACAAAAGAAGAAAACATGAATGTCCTATAAGGTTAACAACTTTGAAAAAGTTACATTATATTTAGGAATATGATACAAACGTCTTTAATTTATAAACATACATAGGTGCCAGGACGGTCCAGTTTACTGCTTGTACAGAAACGGAGAGAAAAACATAAAAACGTTTCCTATAGCTGGTTGATTGAAGTTGAATAGTGTTTGTTAATTCATTGAAACAATAATGATTGCGAACTTTGTATAGTGAAATCACTTATGACAGCTTACACGGACATTGACATATAAGCTTTGGATTTTTTAGTGTCACGAACTATTCAGAAGCTTTTCATAAATTATGGCTAAATAATTTACAAATTAATGGTTAAATTGTGTTTTCAGAAAGAATTTTTTTTAAATAATTGCAAGTTGTTTGTTTTAAAAAAATTAGGGCAAGGGAATTGTTTTGTAGCATTTATTAAGATTCATTTGTGCAAAAATACGTCGCATAATCAAACTGCCAACTGTATGTCTTGTGCGTGCACTTTGAGTTGTGCTGCGGAGTGATTTCTGTGTTTGTGCTTAGAGTGTTGTGTGGAGCTTCCGGAAGACACACGAAAGGCCTCGAATGGTGGCTGAGAGGGCAGAAGGTCACTCGGGAATTCGGTATCCATGATACCGCACACTCGGATGAGAGCGTTACACGAGAACTTGAGTGTATAAGTATTAATATAAAGATCCATAAAAAAACAATACATAAAGACATGTAATAAATGAAACATTTTTAAAAATTATAAATAACAAAAAAAAATAATTTTAAATTGGGAAAAAGTAAGAATACATATATACAAAGAAATGCAAAGAGTGAATAAAAAATGAAAAAATTAAAAAATAAATTAAAAATCAAAAAATTAGATATAAAAATTTGGCGAGAAGTAAAAAATTGAAAATTAAAAATTAAAAAAAGCTAAAAAATATCACGAACAAAAAACAAAAAAAATTATTAGAGAAACAACAAAATAAATGAAATCCCATATATTTAAATACTACAAACAAATTTGAATAAATAGAAATCAAATTGAAAGAACTGAAAATGAAAAAACTGAAAACATGGAACAGTGAAAATATTTAAATAAGTAAAAAATCGTAAAATACATTTGAAAAATCGAATGAATGCAAAAGAGAAAAATAGGAAAATAAACATAAAATAAAAAACGTCGAGAAAAAGTATTCAAAAACTATAAATTAAAATAATTAAAAATGAAAATATGATAAATATCATAATAAAATTTAAATAAATACAAAATAATGCAAATAAATTAAAAAAATTAGTAAACAAATAAATGAAACTAATTAAGAAATTGAATCCCAAAAATATGAAAACCTAAAAAAAGATGGAAGAAAGATTTGAATGAGTGAAAAATTTGAAAAAAAACAAAAATGAAAAATAGAACAAAAAGCAGCAAATAAATATAAATAAGAAAATGATATTTAAAAAAAAAATAATTTAATAAACAGAAATGGAAAAACTTAAAAAAAATGAAATTAAATACAGAAAAATATTTAATGAATGAAAAAAACATCGAAAATGTAATAAAAAAAATACAAAGCATACAAATAAATGAAAATACATGAAAGAATGGATTAAAATGGGTGAAAAAAAAGCAAATAAGAACAAAAATGAGAAAATAATGAAATTCAAAAAATAACACTAAAAAATTAGCAAATTTTCAAATTTAGATTTGCAAAAAATAATAAAACAAGTGAAATAAAATTATTATCAATGTATACACATGAAATAAATGATAATATAACAATAAACAAACAGATGAAAAATCTATAGAAAAATATAATTAAAAAAGGAAAACACATATTCATAATAATAGAAAATACAACAAATAGACAACATGAAAAAAATTGAAAAAAGGAAATGAACCAATGAAAACGAAAGTAGAAAATTTAAATAATAAAAACTGAATATTAAAAAACAATTATAAAAAATGAAAAAGTTGACAAATGTCAACAAAAATTAGGAAAAACATGAAAAAAATGATTAATACAACTATAAAAACTACAAAATAAAAACAATGAATGAAATAAAAAGTATTAAATCCAATAAAATACACAAAACACAAAAAAAACTAAAAATTTTTAAAATTATGAAATTTAGGTAAGAAAATGAGAGGTGAACGTATATATATGATATGAAATAGAAAAATATAATAAAATGAGAAATAAAAATAAAATTGTCAAAATTAAATCAACAATTGCAAAATAAGAATTAAAAATCCAACTATAAAAATCAAATCCTAGAAAAATAATAAATGTCATAACCTAACCTAATCTAACTTATCCTATCCATCCCATTGGATGTAGAGCGTTACCCACGAACTTAGTTTTAGGTGTATGAGCGATAAAAAAAATTGAAAAAACATATATAAAAAATAAATAAATAAAAGAATTAAGAATGAAAAAGTGCAGTAATATTATATAAAATGAAGAAAAATTATTAATAAAATGTATAAATGAAATAAAAAAACATATAACACATAACAAAAAAACAAAAGCAAATGAAAATTAAAAATGAGTGAAATTTATAAATATAATAATTGGATATATAACAAAAAACACAAAATGAAATAAAAATTAAAAAGAGGAAAGGAATTAAGAAGAAAATATAGATAACAAAATTAAGAACTTGAAAAAACAAGCACTAAAATATATAATAAAAAAGATTTTAAAATAATATAAAAATGCAACAAAAAATGAAATGAAATTGTTAAAACAAATTTTCAATGAAATTAAGAAAAGTATAACAAGAAACAGAAGAAAACAAATCTGAAAAATAATTCCAAATCAAAAACTAATAAAATAAACCGGGTGTTCTCTAACTCATGGAACAAACTTTAACATTATGTACTGAAACCCAAAACAAACATTTTCATGAATACGGAAATGGCCAAAAATGCTTCGTTATCGAGATGTTTAATCATTTAAATTTATTTGATTTAAAGGAAATTTCTCACTTTATTAAGTCATACTTAAATAGTGTATGTTAATTAGTTTTTATCATATAAATATATAAATGTTTCAACAGCCTAATAGAAGATAAGTTCGAGTCAAACACATCATTATCATTCCAATGATATTTCTCAAGTCATTGTATATTTTTCATTTGCCCACGTAACGATCACCCATCACTCGCACCACAGAACACCAGCAAGAGAACAATGCCGCAAGCGATGCTAACAGCACGGAAGCTTTTTTGTCACTACTACTTACAGAAGCGATAGCCAGGAGAGCTTAATGTCACAAACACAAACTGGCGTCAGGTGTGTTCAGTTCTTTTGAGTTGGCATCTGGTCAGAACAAATGTTCCTAACAAAACGCTGATTGTGAACTGATTACATGTATAATGACGGGTGAGGATCTGCATGAATAGAATGCTGCCCGAACAAATAAGATGATTTAATGACAACGGTTGATTTGTCTCCTGATTTATTGTAGCGAAATTCATTCATTTTGTACGTTACACAACTTGTTCATGCTTCAGCGTCAGCCAGCTCGACATGTGTTAAATTAGCTGGTGAATCCGAAATTTATTGCTTTAATTTCTCTGTGAGCGTAAGTAAAAAGAAAAATGAATGATATGGGAAAGTGACGCTGTTAATCAAGTAAGACGCCAAGAATGTGTCTACCTCAGCTGTTTGTGTTCCAGCTGCTAGTGTTCTTATTCTGCTAGTCAACCTTTAATGCCACTGTACCTCAGCTGCTAATCTACCTCCAATGCTAGTGTACCTCAGGTGCTAGTGTTCCTCAGGTTCTAGTGTACCTCAGGTGCTAGTGTACCTCATGTGCTGGTGTACCTCAAGTGCTAGTGTACCTCAGGTGCTAGTGTACCTCAGGCGCTGGTGTACCTCAGGTGCTGGTGTACCTCAGGTGCTAGTGTACCTCAGGTGCTAGTGTACCTCAGGTGCTGGTGTACCTCAGGTGCTGGTGTACCTCAGGTGCTGGTGTACCTCAGGTGCTAGTGTACCTCAGGTGCTGGTGTCAGGTAGTGAAAGAGACGAGGATCGCATTAGGTGTGCAATAAGATTGACCCAGCAAATGAGCGGTTTGGAAAGAGCGACACTTGTTTTAACTTTGGCACACCCCAACCAATTCATACGAACAGCTCGCTCAGCTTGTGTTGTAAGCATTGCTTCCAAACTGTAAGTTTTAGAGCAGCGAAATGGGAAAAATTTCACAGAAAGTTTTGGCACGTCCCAATTTCCCGTAAAGTTTCGTGATGCTGCTGAAAGGCCGCATTTTAAAGTTCTGATTAGGCAGACCAAGCAAACCAAGAGAAGTACAATTTTGTGGCATGGATTGCGAGTAGAATAAATGGATTGAATACAGCTTGCATTTTAGAACGTGGAGAATACGAAAAAAACCTATGGAGATTTTTTCAAACTTTTCCAGCTGCTCAAGTGCTCCAACTGCGCTATTTCTCGTTCCTAACAACCATTAATTTTAGCTTGATATTCTGAAATGAAAGCTGCAGCCATTGAGGTAAATGTGAATTAATGACGGGTTATAGCAGAGATGCTAGCGTGTTTGAAAGCAGCATCGAGTAAAATGTTAGCTCAAAATATATGAGAAGCTTGAGAACAATACTTCTAATTACATGTCAGGTGAAGTCACTTGTGCGTCACGCTCTAATTCCGTTCTCATTTGAATATTTTCGACAACAAATTTTCTAATAAATCTTTTCATAGCGTGTGTAGTCCAATGGTGATAAATTGCGTGCCCTTGAACACACTGGTAACACTGGTAAAATGATCAAACACACACTGGTAAAATGATCAAACACACACTGGTGAAATGATCAAACACACACTAGAAAAATGATCAAACACACACTGGTAAAATGATCAAACACACACTGGTAAAATGATCAAACACACACTGGTAAAATGATCAAACACACACTGGTAAAATGATCAAGGGATGAAACGTGTGGGGTAAAACAAAGGAAAGAAAGTATCGAATTATGATTCGAAATTAAGTAAACTTGAACAGAATATCAATTTTTGGAGAATCGACCAAAGGTCTGAATAACTTGTTAACAAAATTTTGCTGAGTCTTTAAATCGCGGAACTGAGTTCGAGGACCTAATTAGACCAAAACTAACAACCATTTTTGATTCCAGTGAGTCGAGGAGCTTTTGATTGATGAAAAAAGATTGCATATAATGGGAAGCCCCGCAGCGTATTACTGTGAATATCTGCCTCATTCAAAAACTCCTAACAGCAGATCGTGCATAATCTGTTGACAATTTTGCAAAATCGAAAAAAGTGGTGAATTGTGTTTACACGAACAAAGGTGTATGTTGTATAATTAAATTGAAAATCTATTTAGTCAGCCTGGTGTATGTTAATGATAAGTATTTTGGATAAAATAAAAATTTTAGACTAGAATTTGGTCTATGTATTATATATGTCATAGAACTCACCCAGCTTATACAGGGTAGCGTATAAGTAACGCACCCTTTTAAAAAATAGTAAAAAATAAACTATGAGAGGCATAACGATAGGGTTAATTGCAAACGATAGAGGAACTCTTAAAGTTTATTTACGTGTCGTATCCTGTCTACAGATACCCAGTGTATATTGCGGGAATAAATCTTTAAAATTTACCTTCAATAGGGTGCGTTACTTATGCGCCACCCTGTACAAGCCCTCCTGTAGACCTATTCTAAGCTAATATTGGCAATAGTCCTACCTAATAATTTAGTTGATAATATA
This sequence comes from Platorchestia sp. MABIK, assembly GCA_014220935.1. NCBI lineage: Eukaryota > Metazoa > Arthropoda > Malacostraca > Amphipoda > Talitridae > Platorchestia > Platorchestia sp. MABIK. The sequence goes on from JACJUY010003622.1 coordinate 29,121, forward strand.
TTTTAACATTGAACGTTTGTAGTAAGCCCCCACAGATCATTTAATACATCGTTTGTGGTCAATGAATCGTGTAAATTCTTTTTTTCATGGACAGTTCCTCCCATGAAGATAACATTGGTCTGTCGTTGATTGCTTGTGAAATAACTTTTTGGGTAAAAAAAGAAATATTCACCGAAATCCAGACACTTTCAAATTGATAGAAGATACAGTGCTGTAGGTGCATTATTCTTAAGAGTTACTTGTTATGAATGCTTTCCATTATCAATAACTTGAAATTCTTCGAGTGCTAAAGTGTAAAAAGAAAAAATACGAAGCTGTTGCCGTATTGCATGTTAACAAATAACGTCGTGAAAACATGCTACAGCTCGGAAAAGAAAAGACAATTCAGCAAGTTCGTACGGGTAGAAATTTACGCGTCATGAGTATTATTGAATAAAGCAAGATTTTTCCAGAGATTACCCAATGCCCAACTGTTCATTGGTATAGCTTTGCTGAGTTGCATTACCCTGTAAGGGATTAGAGAAATTTTCTTGTCGTACATTATACAAAGTGTGCTCTTTTTTGTGTTTAGAGTTACCACGACGTTTCATGAAATTCGTATCCTTTCACTTGTCGGAATTATAGCTATTTTCTTCAGCGGACGTAATGTACATTATCAAACTAATGCCATAGCTCTTTGACGCTGAAAACCAATGTTTTCAAATTTTGTTGCGTACAGTGTGCGTCTGGCTACGTCTGCATGACGACGCTGCCTTTTTTCGTCAGGATCGCCCAGCACCGTGAAGTTAGCTTTCGTACCGGGAGACCTTTAGCTCAACCTCCTCATTCATCAACCGCCTTCATACCGAACAGTGTAGCAGCCGTATTTCCGAGGACAATTTTTCCATTTTATGCTCCTCACCTAACGAGTTAGATTTGCGCATTTTAGAATCCCTGCACATTCCAAAAGAGAAGCCACTTTTAAATAATGCTAATAGTTCATATCCTTTAAAAATTTGGTATAGATTTGTTTCCTACTGATCACTTTCGTCAGAACTAACCAATTTCGGTTTTTATTTTTTCAGACTTACTGAAGTTGGAGCTGGTCTCCGAAACGTTTAAAATTGATCAATTCAGATATTTTACATATAGCTTCGTATATTCTATTGAATATGATACCTATCCGTGCTGTATTCTTCGTCTTTAAATTCTTAATGATTGTCCGACTAAGGAGTGTTAATTTTACGGAAAGCAAAAAAACCCTTTTGCAACAAAAAGGCCTACACAACCGTCAGCTTGGGCCGGACATTGTTCTCCTGGGAGCACTACTTCCGTGGGAAACAATAGTTGCATCACCTGTTGGGCGATTTTCATAATTTACCGCTTATAATTAAATATGAAGAAAAAACATTTTTTGATGACAGACCGTAGTAAGAGCAATGTCGCGGTGGATTTTACTACGATGAATATTTTTGAAGAATTTTAAAAATTATTCTACCATTTCAATACATGACATCAGTAGGTTATGCATTCTTCATTGAAGGAGAAATTCAAAGGGATAAAACATTTACGTTATATTGAAACGAGAGAGCGTCCAGCCAGCTTGGGTCAAAGTAGAATCTTGGTCAACTGAGAAGAAAACCTGCGTAGAATTGAAAAACCTCAACAATCAAATAAAAACCTTAAAGATAGGATTGACTGCGTGAAAAAAATGATCATAATGAATTCTCGAGCTCTATGCAGTGCAGATTGTTTTTTTTCTAATAAGGGACCTGAAAAAATCTTATAACTTCTGATGAAATTACCGGATTTTTTAAAACAAAAAAGCAGTAGAATCCTGACATGTATATCTTTTGTTTGTACTAATTTTTGAACATGATATTCTTCGTGTGGCGTCCACTCGACTGCAAGCAATATTTGGCGCGTGTTCGCATGCTTCTAATTGCAGCACTGGTAATGTTGGGACCGATCAATCCAACTCTTGGCGAAATTCTGTACGCATCTGTAAATGACCTTCTTTGACAGAGAACTTTGTGGATTGTACTCTCTTTTGAAACTTCACTGGTCTGGGACAACGTTCCTTTCATTAGAGAAGTATGCAGTGCATATGAAAGCTGTTTGTTCTTTTGTCTAGTTCGTCATCTTGGTGACAGTTTCAAAGCAGGATGAATTGGAGGGCAAATATGCAGTGTGTCCTAACTCACAAAGCAGAGGTCAAAACTGGAGTGTGGATTAAGTGATAATTTCACCTCCTAGGGGCGTAGATATCTTTCAGGAAGAGTGGCCTAGTTCCTAGTTCAGTTCCTAGTTAGTAACTTGGCTAGGAAAAGCCAGTTCGGCAACCCTGCGATGAACACCACGCCTCTAACTTGAATGTTCTGAAATTCTGTGTTATGTGGGTTAGGACACTCTGCATATTTGCCCTCCAATTATTCATAATATACTTAAACAATGCGGAAATGCTCAAGTGTGTGGCGTATTTTACTTTCATACATATGCGCAATCAGTTATATCGACCTGTTTACTAGGTCAAACTTGTTCGAAACCAGTTGTGACAACGAACACAAAAGCGTCTCTTACCTGTGGCAGGCAGTTTTCAGCGACACCAACAGAAAGTGCAGTGTGAATTTGGCACTGGTGAGAGTTCACAGCTTCTCATTAATTATTACTCGCTTCGATAAAAGTTGAATTACCTCGATCATTTGCATTTCCAGCCCTTTAACAAGTAATGCTGAAAATACTCTAACATAGAAAAGGAAGAGGTACTCTCAAAATTTTGAGCAGGCGCGATTGGACGACTCCGACCTAACAGATTGGCTACGGTAAGATACAGAACATCCTGAATATTGTTACTGCTCGACTTACGAAATTCCTTTAAAAATTGACAAAACATTTTTTCTGATTGCTCATCTGAATTCCGTATTACACAAAAAATCTTCTGAGGCTCCGAAAGCTTGTAACCAGTCGGATACCTTTATAGTTAACAAAAACATCTAAGTTGAAGCAAAAAGTAGCAAAGGCAAATTAATTTATAACAGGATACTTTACAGAGCATCATGTACCTTTCTGACACGCTGACAATTTTTTGAGGTTTACAAAAAGGCCTTTTGATGTTGAATGTTAACGTCCGTTTTTTAGACAAGTTGTTTTTTTAACGGGTAATCTGGGTATTTCTCATTTTGGAGAGTGACAACCTTGGCCATACCTATAATATCTACAGTTTAAAACAATGTGGAAGACATGATAGCATCATATCTATGATACATGTTCAAAACCCGATGGAAGGCATCAAGCAGATGTACATATCACAGTGTGGCAAAGGTAAATCACGAAAATAAGAAGTTTCCCAAGGTATATCATGAAGGAGACATGTCACAAATAACTCTATTTTTTAGGCTGGAAACGGTAGCGTGACGTTACAGTGCCTTAACGACAAATACTTTCTCCTGAGCGACACCGACTACGCCCCTTCGTTGAAGATTCTCTGCAATGCTGAAAATGGAATTTTATACCACGAAAATACACCGGTCCTCGACTCGTTTGTGTTTCGTGGGTGCTTTTCCAGTGAGTAAGCATGATTTTTTTTGTCTTTCGTTAAATGTTCACTTTTTAAGACAATAAGTGTCTTTCATCAGTGTTATTGACACTCAATGTGTCTAATTACGATCAGAATTTTATTTAATTTACGCTTACAAAGGTGTTTTCACAGAGAAAAGAGCTAAAAGCATTTTGGATCTAATTGGAGAAACGTGTAATCTATTCACCAGGTGTGTTTCCACATATGACAGAATGGGAATAGAAACAGTAAATTAGGGGAAATAAGAAAAATAGCAAAAAAAAATATTGCGAAAAAGGCATGAGAACTAAAAACACAAAGAAACCAGGAGGGGTAACAATAGTCCCAAAGGCCCATTTATACATAAGGTAACTCACAGTATTTTCCAAAAGGACCTTTGTGATTGGTAATAACATCAATGAATGGCGTAGGAAGCTGTCGAATTTTTAAAGAACACCTCTGAAAACTAGCATGTGGCACAATATCATCAAATTTAAATGCCGAATTATTAGATTTTTGCTTTTTAATTTCTTTATTAATCAGAAAATATGATGATACTTTTATTGTAAGGAACAGTTAAGTCTTAAAAGAACGATTAAATTCGTTGTAATAAATGGGTTATTGAAATTAAGAGCTGTAAGAAAAGATATTGCTGAAAAGGAAGTTTTCCCTCACCGACTTCAATAATTGGTTCTTTTTTTACAAAAGTCGTTAGATTTCAGAAATAATTCATAGGATTTACGATTTATCAATAATTATTCATGGGTCCTGACGTAATATACCAAGTTCGTTAATTATATATCAATATTCATAAGGTGGTACTAAAATTGACAAGGGTGCTTAAACTTCCTAACAGAAAGGTTGGTAGTTCGTAAGCGTTTAATGGTGGCATAACAGCCAATGTTGAAACTGAAAATTGAGATTAACACAGGAAACGTAATTCAATAGTCAGGTTATACTAAGTTTGATTATGTATTTTGATAAAGGATTGTGATTAAATATTTGAAGACATGAGAACATTGGTGTAAAACGTTTTTCGTAACCTGTACTACCAAAACTGAGGTCCAGAAAGGCAGAAAAAATGAGTTTTTGTGCCAAAGACATTGCAAATGATTGAGTATTATTGAAAAATGTTAGAATAATTGAAGAAGGTGAGAAATATTTCTCTGAATGGAGTACTCGGATTATCTTGTTCTTAATGAAAGAAATATTTCCTCATGTTAAAGACAATGCCATCACTTAATAAATAATACTTTTACTGAATCTTTTTTCGACTCCATTGTTTTTGCTCTATCCCATTGTCGAAAACCACCAACATTAGATTGGCGTTGGCATCAGGTTTTCATTTAGTTACGAACTATTTGATTCCAAATTTAACAATATTCAAATCTATAAGACCAGATTATACAACTTTTGGAGGATAATAAGTAGGAAACAAATTTTTTTTTCAAAAATCACATTCTTCCGTGCAGTGTATTTGAAATAGAGTTGTTAGGGATCTACGAACGGTTTCAATAACTCACTATACCCATGCAGTGTGCATAAGGGATAACATTTCGGATATCCTAACCAGCACATCTGCGGTGTCGCTGCAGCGAAGAGATACCGAGTTCGCATCACTGGATGACGGTCGTCTGGTGATGGTGAGAATGTGCTGGCTTTTGGGACTTATTTCTTTTGGGAATCATTGCTTTTGCGACTTATTGCTTGTGACACTTGTTGTGTTTAGGACCTATTGCTTTTGGGACTTGTTTTCTGCATGCTTATGCTAAAGGACTACTTGTTCTTTGATGTATATAATGTACATGAACGATTACCTGTTCATCAATAAAACGTGCTGTGCAACCAACGTACTACTTGTATGTTACCTGAATATCAATGTTTAATTAAAAATGGTAAACAAATTACCATACGCTTTACGCCACTGCTAAAATTTCGGCACTTGTTCTATTTTATTTCAAGGTTCGCGATTAACTCACAATCAGTTGTGTATTGCTAGTTTTTACGGATGTATAAAAATTCACATTTTCGATCTAACAGTATTTTTAGTGTTCTAGTTTCTTTGACAGCAAAATTTTTATTCGATTTAAAGTTCTGGACTGTGGAGAGGATGAAAGTAAGGTGCAGCAAATCAGTAATGTTACAAGTGCAGAAACTAGGTAGCTATTGCATTAAAATATTTATTGTAATCCATCACAAACACGTGATCTTTCATCAAGACGATGCACGTTTCCACACAGAAAAAGTGTCAAACCAGCATATTCCTTAAAGTAATGAGCTACTTCATTTGATAGCCAGTCGTTGCTATTTTATCTATAGAAATTAAAGCTCCCAAAGGAAATATGCCGGGTCCCGAATTAGAGATTAGGTAGGCCTATTTGGTTCAAAAAGAATAAGTTCTTTATTTGTAATAGACCATCCTTTTCTCGGTTTACTGCTCTCCTACTGGTCAGCACTAACAACACTTTTCTTCAATTTTGTCTTGTTTCAAAAACTTCATTCTCAATTTGCTATTCATATGCATCTTGCACACAAAGGCACCGTTACCCTCAACTCCATCCTAAATGGTGTCTTCCTCCTTCTTCTCTTCGGAACTGCTTCGCAGCGGTTAGGTAGGGTTAAACTAACATCAAATCTATTCTAGCCGGTTGTTGCTCTACCTGATTCTAATCTCTTCCGCAATCGAAAGGATTTTTTTCCGGAGAAATGTTTAAAAATTTTTAATTAATCAGAAAAATAGCATTTGAACTTCTGAACTCCCCTTAGTAGGCATAGAGTAGGCTCAGGTTAGTTAGATTAGTCTATCCCATTCCATGGAGAGTGGCGCCTCCAGAGGGATACTCTGGCCTTCGGAACTTAAATCTTTGCACCTGTTTTATTTTTCCAGTTTTCATGTCTTGTTCGTTATCTCTTTAGTTCCTCTTCCTTCCTAATTTGGTTTTTCTATCTGTAGGGTGTGAAGACACACCGTGTTAATAGATTCCCGTTATCTCAATTCCATGCTAAATGGTGCCTTCCTCCTTACTCCCTTAGAAACACCCACGTGGTGGTTAAGGAGGCTTAAACTAACATGTAATTTTATAATCTATCCCTATCAAGTTGTTTTGTTCAGCTAATCATTCAAATCATCTGTGACATGTAACAAGTTGCACGATTCTTTGCAGTTACAAGAACAAATAAACACACAATAATTAACCGTAATGTTTTTTTAGCGAATGCTGTAGTCAGTATGAAGCTAATAAAAATAATATTGCAATCAAACTCTTACCAAGTAGCAGTGTGTGTTGATCGATAAGTTATGATTTTTTCTTAGATTTTTGCTATTGTTTGAGTAAGAGAGGACTATATTTTAATTTAGTTGATATGAAAAATTCTATTGTATTTTTGTGTTAATTTCCTATTGACATGGTAGGATAGAACTAGATATTAACTATGTTAACTATGAAATACCCAATGTATTTATGTGCTAAATGCTTTCACGAATGGTAGAATTTACAATGCACAATTATAAAGAAGAACAATATAAAAACTAGATTGTCACGTCGATCGTGATGGGTTAAATTGAACTTCAGTATTAAATTTAAATTTAAAGTCAATTGCAGTGGGAAATTTTGAAAAAAAGAAGCATTATAACTGGATAATAACTGGTTTTAGCTTAAATTGAGTATTCATGAAAATACAGTTAGTGATTACTGGTCAGCAGTGTACAACGGCGGCTCACTTCGCGACGAACGCGTCAAATAAGCAAACTATTTTAAAATAGCTCAAATTTGAAGTTAATTGAAATCTGTACAGGCAGAGGACACCATAATGCAGCTCAACTGCCCGGCCGACCACTCCTTCAAACTCAAGGACGACTTGAACCAGTCACTCGAGATCCTATGCAGCGCAGACCAGGACTTGATGCATGATGACGCACCGTTGCATTCTGAAGGACAGCGGCTGGAAGGATGCTTTCCAGGTACGATCCTCATCCTAAACTTAGCGTAGTTTTAGTTGGTTCATTATTTTCTTTCCAGTACGAAAGAGCAACCGGAAGTATTCTTTCCAGGTAAGATCGTATACAGGGGGGCAGTTATGTGTATTTGAGAATTGGCGCTCTCAGGGGAATCATGTAAGGGTCCGATCTAAATGTTAAGTAGTCCTTCACATTGTTAGAAAAGAATCGTTTTTCTTGTCATGAACTCTTTTTTTCTGTTGACTGCTGTCCTGTTTTTCAGCATCTATTGATTTCTTCTTCATCTTTAATTTTGTTTCATGAACTTTTCTCTCAATTTACTGTTTTGTGCACCTTGTGCATGGATTCCTCTTTCCTTCGACTCAATACTAAATGGTGCCTTGATCGCTTTGGACACCCTATCTCGTTGTGGGGAAAACTTAAAAATTAACCCATCAAAACCAATTCATTCTTTCTTTCAACCACCAATTAAAATCGTCAAAAACCCCGTGTGTCGAAATAAAGCCTGAAATCAATTCAAAACCGCTACCAAAGTACATCACTTTTTATCGCAGGCTGTACGCTGAACGTGTCACAGCTGTTCGGAGGCGCCCTTCCTTCGTTCACTCGCTTCAACGATTTTCTCTTCAGCCTCGAAACGGTCGACAACAGCAGCTACTTGTTTTTGGTGAGGCTAAGGCGATGAGACTGAGGCCAAACAGTGAGCGTAAGGCCCCACGATGAGGCTGAGACCACTTCCTGGTGAGGCTGAAGCCATTTCCTGGTGAGGCTGAAGCCATTTCCTGGTGAGGCTGAAGCCATTTCCTGGTGAGGCTGGTCATTTCCTGGTGAGGCTGAAGTCATTTCCTGGTGAGGCTGAAGTCATTTCCTGGTGAGGCTGAAGTCATTTCCTGGTGAGGCTGAAGCCATTTCCTGGTGAGGCTGAAGCCATTTCCTGGTGAGGCTGAAGCCATTTCCTAGTTAGGCTGAAGCCATTTCCTAGTTAGGCTGAAGCCATTTCCTAGTGAGGCTGAAGCCATTTCCTAGTGAGGCTGAAGCCATTTCCTATTCAGGTTGAAGCCATTTCCTAGTGAGGCTGAAGCCATTTCCTAGTGAGGCTGAAGCCATTTCCTAGTGAGGCTGAAGCCATTTCCTAGTGAGGCTGAAGCCATTTCCTAGTGAGGCTGAAGCCATTTCCTAGTGAGGCTGAAGCCATTTCCTAGTGAAGCTGCAGCCATTTCCTAGTGAAGCTGCAGCCATTTCCTAGTGAGGCTGAGACGTTTTCCTGGTGAGGCTGAAACCATAATATATAATTAAATTAATTGATATTCACGCAAAAATGAAGAAGTTATACAGATGAAGACAGATGACAGTTATACACAGATGAAGAAGTTACACAAAATTCAAAATTGAATACTTCTAAGATACTTCTTTGTTTAAAAATACATCGTTCCCCTGATGACGGCTAGAGCTAATCTAGCCGAAAGCTTGGGTCTAAAAATCTAAATTGTCTATGCTGATCCCAAAATTTAAAAAATGGAAACTTCTAAGATAGTAATGCTCTCTGTAATATTTCCACAAAAAATGTTCTTAGGTGCAGTTGCTTAAATACCGTAATTTAATTTTTTTTATAAAACAAACAACATAACATGTATTTGTGTGGAGAGAGTGAGGGGGGAGGGGGTTAAATGAACTCACTTCAATTTAACTGTTCTCAAATATCTCGCTTGTATTATGAGCTTGTGTATTTGTTATTGGTACACCAAGTACGTCCAATTGTCTTTTGCTGCTACGTTCCCTAATCACTTGCTCCTTATCTTGCTATCAGTGCTTTGGTAGCTTTTTATTGCAAGATTTCTGTAGACAGTCATTGTAAGTACCTTGTGAGCAATAATAAAAGCCCTTTATTTCAAAGAAAGTCGAAACATGAAATGTATAACATGTTAGTTTGAAAAAAACATGATCTTAATTGATAAACAAACTAAACGAGGAGCAACATGGTAGTCTCAGGGGTTAATTATGTTCTTGAGAGAAAAAAACAAATTATTTCTCCTGAATATTTTGACCAAGGCAAGATGACTGAGAGCATCTTAATATTTTAATTACTACTGAAGAATGCATTTGAGATTCGTTACTATAAGTGGAAACGAAAGAGAGAAAGACATGAGACACTCTATTATGCAACTTTCAAAAATGTTTTACACACATTGACCCCTTTGCCAAGTAGTTTAAATTATTTTTAGCAAGCAATGTAAATAACTAAACCATATAACATGGATTTTAATTCAACTCTCAAAAGCAGGGTGTGAAATATAAAAAATCAAGTCAGTAAGTAAGAAAATCTACAAAAAAGATCAGAGCGAAAAAATTTTCATTCACATAAAAGTTTATGAGGGATATATATAACAGATTGGATTTTTGACTATTTCACTACGTAAAGGTCTTGACAAGTAACGTAATCATAGTTCTGTGTCTGAAGTTAAAATTTGCATGGATTTTGTATTCTGAGTAGCTTTATACCGCTACCACCCTAAACAATGTAATCAGGAAGGTCGCTTTTGGTCTTTCGCCTGACACAGGCGGTGTGTGAACAGTAACAAACAACGCAGTAAAAAAATCAGAGTTCTGAAGAGTACACAAAAATGCGTATATTTTGTCCTTCGACAGCTGGAGAACAGCTCAGTGCAGCTGGAGTGCCCCGGCGAGGACCACCTGTTGTACACCGCCGCAGACGGCACCAGGACTCGACTCAACTCGAGCACCCTCACATGTCTGGGCGGGCAGGAGGCTACCCTCGAGTCCCTGGTCGACATCACTGCCGACACTGTACTTGGTGGCTGCACTAACTGTAAGGCATTTTTTTACTGATTGTCACTGTATTAAATAGCTGCATTTATTTTAAGGCATATTCACGAACGTTTTTCTGATTGGTAGCGCACAAAATAGCTGCTCCAACAGAAAGACTTGATTTTTACTGATTTTTTTTTAATTGCTTTTTACTGATCGATGCAATCATCTGTGACTTAACAATTGTAAGGTTTAATTATTATGTTTTTTTCTGATTAACACTGTATTGAATTAAGTGGCTGCAAAAAGTCTAGAGCCTCATAATTGAAGTTTTTACTGACTGAGGCTATCTCAAAGGGCAGGACCAAGCCTTTTTTATAAAGGTTTTTCACTTATAGGTTCTATTGCCAACACAAAGGCTTCTTTATGAAGCTTTTACTGGTCGACACTGTCTATAACGGTTCTATATAAAGGGTATACCGCATGAGAGCACACATTGTGCATATCTTCCTCGTTTTCTGCAGTCCGTAACAAATGTTCAACCTCTTCGCTTTATTGAGATCATCTTTGTTGTGGCTAGGTAATCTTAAACCTACGTATATGATCATTATGATAATATTAATGATAATAATTGTCAAGATCGATTTATGGTTAAAGTAAATTTCAAACTTATTAGCTATGAAGGAAGCTATTCATAGCTAAAAACATTTGGAATAATAATAAAAGTACGAAGCTAGTAAAAAATATTAAATACACTGTTCTGTAGAAGTTTGTTGTGTGTAAGAAACCTAAGAAAATATTGAATTTTTCTCTCTAATTAATATATCCAGGGACAGAGACAGACTCTACAACTGAAAGTTCAACGACTACAGAAAATTCGACCACAACTGAATCTTAAACAACTGAAAACTACGCCACAACTGAAAGTTCAACAGCTGCCGAAAATTCGACCACAACTGAACCTTCGACAACTGCGAACTACACCACGACTGATAGTTTAACAACTGCCGAAAATTCGACCACAACTGAACCTTCAACAACTGCGAACTACACCACGACTGAAAGTTCAACCAAAACCGCAAATTCAACCACAACTGAAACCGTTGCAGCTGGAAACACCACAACTGAAACATCGACGACTGAAGCAGCGGATTCCAATTGCACTTCCTCGACTACTGAAGTTTCGAGATCATCGGGCACAAGTTCAACCCAGACGACGTCTTTTGATTGTAAGTTTCTGGGGGTAACATTTTTTAAAACCATGAATTAATTCAAGTAAATTTTTAACCCCGACGTGCGCCAACAGTAGGGTGGAGGGTTTGTTCATTTTTTTAATCAGAAAACGCTATATAGCAGTGCGGAAAAATCGTGAATCCCTACAAAAATATGTGTAAAATATTACTCCTTCTACGTCGATATCTTCACCTGCCGTCGAGGTGCCAAAATTTCAAAAAATAGCTGAAAAACGTCATTATTGATAAAATTTCACCATAATTATAAATTTTTATAATTCTTTTTGCTATAGCGATAAAGGTGTGTTAATGATTTCATCTTCATCTATGATTTCATCTTCACATGCCGCTAACTATTATAGAGAGTCATAATTATAATTATGACACAAGGGCATGTTCCGTCAGGTTCCACTGGGTCAGGCTGGGGATGCTTAGGTTCCACTAGGTTAGGTTGGAGAGGCTAAGTTTCCTCTAGGTCAGGTTGACGAGGCTTAGGTTTCACTAATTTAGGCTGGGGGGAGGCTTAGGAACCTAAGCATTCCCAACCGGATCGAGTGGAACCTAAGCCTCCCCAATCTAACCAAGTGGAACCCAAGCATCCTCTGCCTAACCTAGCAGAAACTCAGCCTCCCCAACCAACGTAGCGGGATCTAAGCATCTCCAACCTAACCTAGTGGAACATTAACGTCCCCAGCCTGAGCCAGCGGAACGTGACGGAACATGCCCTTTTGTTTTAATTATCATTTTGACTCTTTGTCAAATAGGTAACGAAATGTGAAGATAAAATCACAATGTTTAAATAAGTGGCATGATCGTTAACAACACATTTTCATATCATTTGCTGAATAGAGCGGGATTATACCTTCTTAAATTTTCAACAAAAAAGTAAGTGAAAAATAACTTTAATTCACCATATTTTGACTTTAAGACGCCAGCGGCAGATGAAGATGTTATCGGATCGACCTGAAATATAAAACCTAGTATAGTGACATATTAGCACACTTTTATTGCCATAGCAAAAAAAAATTATATCAATGAATAATTTGGGAAATTCTATCAAAAACGACGCATTTTGGCTTTTTGACGTAATTTGGGCACCTTGGCAGCACGTGAAGATATCGACTTACAGGGCTGATATTCTGTGCACATTGTTTTTAAAAGGATCCACAACTTTTCTACACAAGAGTGTTGACAGATTCAAAAAATTTGGAAAAACGCTCCACTTCAGCCAACAGTATACACAGAGGGAATTTTCATTATGCTGCTGACCAACCAGTAGTCACAAACTCAATTTTCAGTAACACTTGATCAAAATTAAGTGAAGACACAGTCCAGTTCATGGTTGCTATTTTCAACTTTGCTTACTTCAATTGACTTTAAATTTGAGATGAATATAAAACTTCAGTTTTACCTGCCATAATCAAAGTGTTAACTAGTAGCTCTATCTAAACAAGCAGGTTTACTTTTTCAATTATAATAACTACACCCCTTAGGGAAGTACAACTAGCGTATCTACGGGAATTTACGAGCCCTGGGGGACATGGTAAGGGTTTCCTTTTGTAGACATAAAACAGGTTTTTGTTTCGCTCAGCACCGTAAAATTTGGTGAACTGTTGTTTTTCTTTTCAACTTAAATCTTATTAAACTTCCTTCCTAGCTAGTTATTTCTGTACACTCAGTGCAGATGACACACCTTGGTCATAGGTTTCGCATTCTCTCTGAACACATACTAAAAAGTGCATTCATTCTTCCTCTTTTCAGAACGCATTTGCAGTAGGAGGCTGAAACTAATTTTTTATCAATTAATTTTACTTGCGGATTATATTTCCTCACAATAATGCTGCATGGCAAGCCTCATTTCTTATTTTTTATGTTCCTGACAATTGTCCTATTTCATTCATTTTTTCGCGTGTGAGTTTATTGTACATATGATAGGATGGTCAATTCGGATCGCGTTTCAAGTAAGGCAATGAAAAGTGACCTTTATTTTTATTTTGAGTGAAGTAAGGATAAAAAGTCGGTATTTTTTCGGTTTCGCGTACGGTGCGGCTTCAGTTTTATTCCAGGTAAGCTAACGATGAAACATTTCATGATTCATATTCCAGATAAGGTAATGATTAATAAATGAACTTTATTTCTATTCTATTTCAGGTAAGGTAAGTTGATCGTAACCGGCATCCGTGTTTTGTTCCGTATGAAGCTTATATAAAATTCTTTCCATTTCAGATGAAGCAAAGAGATTAAAATCTAATAAAATGCTTGCTTGTGATGGAAAATTCTAATATGAAAGCATGGGGAATATTAGAGATTTGAAGGGTTAATTTTGATATAAAAACTTATTTTCGTATATCTTCACTATTCTCTCGTGTAATTTCCCATAAAAATAGAGTTAGTTCACACATGAATGTTTATCCTGGTTAAATGAGGTGAAATAGAATTGTTTACTTAAATTTTGTAACGCAAATTTTGTATTCCATATTATTCGAACAAGAACTAGTTTTACACATTTGTGTTATCCTGTTAACTATTTCTCACATTCCTTCAATAGGTCCATACTTTTGATGTAAACATTGCCGGAGTTCATTTCTTCCTCAGTTCTCCCTCAGACTGCTTACTAATCGTGTATTTTTTTTATACTCTGCAATCAAATTTTATAGATGGTATCAAAATGAATCCAGATGGCAATATCATCTTGTGTGCAGAGTGTGTGTTTACTGGGTGTCCTTGGGATAGCGTGTACATGTGTGCTTGAGAGAATTAGGCGTATGCAACTGCTTGTGTACGAATGAATGCTAATTAAGGTTTTTAGACACCCAGAGAATTCTTTAATATCTATATGATTTTATTAAGATCCTAAGCACTGTTATGGAATTGTAATAATTCTGAACCTTTTACAATAAATGTTATGTTCCTTTTTACTCCGGTTTTTCTTTTTATTCTACGAGTGAGATTCTCGACGAATCGTCCTATTGAAAGTATTAAATGAATCCATGTGAGAAATATTTTTAAATTAAGCTAATGTAATCTAACTTTTCACGTCTAACTTAAATTGTTTCAGGAATTCTTTAAAAAAATTGCATTCATTTTTAAATGTTTTCGTTTGTGTATAGTGGGGTTTCACAAAAAAAACTAATCAATAAAGTCATTACACAATCTAACACATTTTTTCAATTATGAAAATGAACTTCTAATTTTACGATTTTACTTCAATTAGATTTAACCCTACCAAGCTGCAATACACAATTTTCGTTCCTTTGCCTAGCATATCACAGAAATGCGTCACAGACTAAGTACAACCATTAAATCGTGGTCACACTTCATGGTTAGCCATCGCAAATGTCTGCACCCATGTGTTGGAATCGACTTTATGAGGTTTGGCTGTTAGGGTTAGGCCTCAGGTCTGGTAGGGTTCACACGTTTCTAGTGAAGGGACCCACAGGGGGCCACGGAGAGGATTTCCAATATACTGCCCACTGACCTGCAGTCATTAACTCAGTTTTTATCAATGCTTGAACCTGACTGCAGGCTCGATCCAGTTAATATGTGCTATTTTCAACATTACTCACAATGATTTACTTATAATTTGAATTTAATACTGAACTTTAGTTCAACCCATCGCAAGAAACGTGTGCAGAAGAGAGTTTTATGAATGATCTTTCTCCACATTAAATGCACTTGAAGGAGCAATAATACATTTTTTGTGACAAATATGACAAATTTTTTACAGCCCGTGTGTAACTTTCATGTGATGAGACGTAAGTACACCTGATGCGGACATGACACACTTGACGGGGTCTTGACACACTTGACGTGAACTTGACACACTTGACGTGAACTTGACACACTTGACGTGGACTTGACACACTTGACGGGGGCTTGACACACTTGACGTGGACTTGAAACACTTGACGTGGACTTGACACACTTGACGTGGA
>JACJUY010003622.1:54883-75504 GCA_014220935.1 Platorchestia sp. MABIK
CTACGCCGTATTTAGTCCGTTAGAGCAACAGAAATAATTTCCGTTTGTGCTCAACTACGGCGGTACCGTTGGGAAGACGAGCAACTGTCTGCGCCGTAATTAGTCCGTTAAGGCTTCTCAGGATAACCCCAGATTTGCCAAACTATGGCAGAGCCTTCCTTAGCGACAAAACTATGCGAAATAATTAGTCTTCCCAAGGCGGTTCTTTAAGCCCCTTTGAAGGTGAGCTGTCTTAAAAGACTTTAGTCTGTATATAAAGGAGGAAGAACACGCTTTTGACCTTGGGATATGAAAGTGTCTATTACTGATTCTCTTTACAATGCCTTCTCAACACACGGATACATTTTCTGCAAAACCAGTTATTTAATTCCTGTTGCAAAAATAGTGTGTACAAACATGAACTACTGCATAACAAAGTAGTAGACATAAAATCACATTTAAAATATTAGTGCTATCTACCAAGGTGATCAAGTAATGTTAAAACGCAATACGAACGGCACGAAGGGCTAACTAAAGTAAATGCACAGACGCACTATCGGCATAGAGAAACAGACATAGGCTGGGTACAAGAAGCTGAACACTTGGAAGAAAATGAACATTATAGGTAACTAACATAAACTGGACTCGACACTACTTGCGCTGCCTTTATCTATTGAATCACTACTTCTAGAATAGCATTTGTAGCTAAATCTTGCTCAAAAATCGTACTATTTTTCAGCTTAATGTAAATTAAATTTTTGGGATGTCTACTGCATTCTTTATTTCAGTTAAAGCTACAAACAACATTTTTACTTTATTTTTGTGAAAAAAGTAGAAGCACGTTTAACTTTTAATCTTGATTAACGCAGTGCTATCATGGGTCAATCAAACAACCATTCATATTTTAAAAAAAGGGTATTTAAAACTCATCAATTAGCAAAACTTTGATTTACTGCGTTAACTTGGAATAAAAGATTTAACTAAAAGTTTTACATTAAATTTTGTCTTGCACAGCTCTTTTCGGAAATGTTGAAGATTTTAGTAACTTTTTCGCATATACGAATAAAGACATGAAGTGATAGTCTGAACGGCAGACGTGTTCGGCACACACATAAAGGCCCCCTCACACGCCCAAATATATCTGCAGACAAATCTGATCGGAGGCTGAATTTGTGAGTTTGAACGCTTATTTCAAGTTGGCACAGACTGTATGAGGCAGATGAGGTACGCTTGATAATTTTAGAGCGACCGGCTTCAAACCTTGACTCCACGCACGGTATACATGAGACAGGTAGGTCCACTTCAGAGAGGACAGCTGCTCAAAACCGTTAAACAAGCCAGCCAAAAGGAAACGTTTTAGCTGATGACGTTACCACACCCATACCCCGTGACCCATACCACACTCGCGGCAGCGATGCACTGGCTGCCGTACGTATGATTGCACCATGGCAGGAACTGCCGGGTTTCCGCACATACGTATTGAAAAAAATTTAAATCGTCTGGAAACTATGATACTGAAAAACTTTGATAATCTCGTATGCAATGCTTAATAGCCACGTAATGATTAAATTTGTGTGCATACTGAGCAAAACATTCATATTTATTAATACAGAGCTCCGTTTGCAACTTGCATACATATTGTAATTCTCAAATTCAAATGTTTCTTTTCGAGTGTTAAAAGGGTAAATCAAATGAAAGTCCTCATAATGTCACTCTATATTTTAGAAAGGAACACCGAGTTCATCGTTTGTCAACGTAAATAAACCACAGGATGAAATTACTCTGGCAAACGATGTTTTTCGCTTCAAGAAAGTCTTCAATTCTTTTAGAATACTTGTTGAACGATATACATAGGAAGCAGGATTAGTTATTTTACAATGTCCATCATCTTTAATGCTCATTCATTTTAGTCTATATATATTACAGGCCTCGTATAAATTAAAATTTTAATAGGCTCCCGAAGTACAAATCTTCCGTACAAATCTTCCTCCTGCACCTTTTTCATAATCTGCTGTACTCTCTTACTCTCACCTACCGATTTGTTCAGACGATTTTTGAATAATCACCGCTTCATCATATTGCGTTATAAAGAATGTGTTAACAAGATAAGTTAATTTTCGAATTGCTCTGTATCCATGATCGACGTCTAAATGGTTGAAAATTTGAATAACGAGCATCGTTGAACTAAAAACATAGCTGCTTTGAGTAACTACAGGAATATTGGCAGTATTGCTGTAGTCAGTCAAGCAGCTACACTTATCATAGTAAAAATCTCTCAATACAGTAAAACATGCATTTGGCCTAGTTTTATTACATGGCAAAAGTGGCCTTACATCCATATTTAATCGATGAATGCATTTCTGATCTAACTCGCGCTGTAATAATTTCTTCCGAAAATCGTAAGTCAGCGTAGAGAGTCTCGCTCCTCCGTCATAGAGGCGAATGTTCGTGTAGGTTGGGAGAAACCCTTCTCTCACACACACTTGATTGAATAAAATGGCTGACACGCACTTGCATAATTTCTTTTCTAACTTTTCAGCCTTACGAAATAGTCCAATTTCCTCACGCGTAAGTTTGTTCAGAAATGCTCCTAGCATTTTTGTACTAAAACACAGTGATTCATTAAAATTTATCTTTCTGTCTGATTATAAAATGCAACGATTCGACGTATCTAACGTCATCCTCAGGCTGGAAAAAAATAACAATGCAGTATAATTTTCTGTCACATTGTAAAAAACGCAAAACTAACACTTAAGTAATACAGACTAGATATGTAATCACAAAAGACGAAGGCGACTAGACAAAAAAATCAAATTTTACATCACAGAAAAAGTAGTATGACTAGAAATATTGTACATAAATAGCGATGTTCATCACACGAGAGATAAGAGTAAAATGGTCGAGCAGCCTCGTCATACCTAGCAAGCTGAAGTTCTGCTAAACAGTTTAAGAGCAAAGAAGTCATTAGTATTTTCGTTTAGAGAAGGTTTAAGTTCATGAATGTGTAATGCTTCGATAATATGAATTTGATCTTTTTTCACAACATTATAAAGAATTTTAGTGTTGGGGAACTGATCTTCATTGGATGGTTTGCAACTATGGTCAACACGAAAATGATTGAAGATGGAACCTTGATATTTATGGGCTGTTAATCTTTGCTTCAGGGTCATTCTGGTCATGTCAATGTAACGTTTATCAAGAGACTTACATTCTCTTCTGCTACATTTAAATTGATAGATCACACCGGCCTTGTCCAGATCGTTGACCCCAGATGCAGACAGATTATTTTTTACTAATTGGTCACTGATTTTTCGATCTTTATAATACACGCAAATTTTAATAGAAGTTTCTGGATTTACTAGCTTAACAAAGGTTTTAACTATGTTTTTAAAGACTCGTTCGTCAATTTTATAATTATCATGCATTTGGTTTTCGTAAAAAAAAATTGATAAGGTTTGCATTCACTGAATTATTGTCACTACTCATGCTTCGGTTCAAAAATTTATCAATAGTTTTATCAATCAAGGTATTAGGAAAGTTGTTATTTACAAGTAAACGTTTAATTCGAAGCATTTCGGAATGGAAGTTTTCCCAATTACTGCAAACTTTGTTAGCTCTATTTATCAAGGTTTGGATAACGCCTTCTTTTTAGATTTGCGGAGCTTCACAATCGTAATTAATTGTTTCACCAGAATGGGAAGGTTTGACATGAACGGATCTATGGAATGTACCGTTAGAAGCTTCAACCAGAACATCCAAAAAAGGGAGCTTATCGCGTACACCTAACTCATACGTGAAATTTAAAACATATTTTTCAAGAAATAAACCCCTCAACGTTTCCAGATGCTCAACGTCTTTTTTTTTGTCTAGTCGCCTTCGTCTTTTGTGGTTACATATCTAGTCTATATTACTTAAGTGTTAGTTTTGCGTTTTTTACAATGTGACTGAAAATTATTCTGCATTGTTATTTTTTTTTTCCAGCCTGAGGATGACGTTAGATAAGTCGAAACGTTGCATTTTATAATTAGACAGAAATATAAATTTTAATGAATCACTGTGTTTTAGTACAAAAATGCTAGGAGCATTTCTGAACAAACTTACGCGTGAGGAAATTGGACTATTTCGTAAGGCTGAAAAGTTAGAAAAGAAATTATACAAGTGCGTGTCAGCCATTTTATTCAATCAAGTGTGTGTGAGAGAAGGGTTTCTCCCAACCTACACGAACATTCGCCTCTATGACGGAGGGGCGAGACTCTCTACGCTGACTTACGATGAATGCATTATTGTAGCAATTAAATATTGAACACTACGTCCTTTAATTACTAAATATATATTTATTTATAACTCTATATATATATATATATATGTAGACATATACGGCACACATCCTATAATATGCAACTTGCTCCGGTTAATTATATTATAAGTGAATAATAATAATAATAAAAAACTCAGTTAACAAGTTCGGTCATAGACTATTTAGTTGTCGCTTTGGCATTTCTACCAAAGTTACTGTGCTGTTGTAAGGTGGTACGCTGAGGTCATGAGTGTCTTCTATCTTTCTCCGCAATCTATACAGATTACTTCAATTCCCACGTTATTGCTCGCATATTCCATCTTACTCAGTCAAGTGTGATTCAATACAATACACTTTTCACCAAAAAAACAAAACTCATGTCCGACTTCGACAATAGCTGGCATAACACACAAAGTATGCCCTCCTTTCGTCGGGCCACAACAATTCTCCAGAACTTCACCCCCATTCGTTGCACAGCATTACACAAATATAATTTAGCATTACACAAATATAATAATAATAATAACTCATTTAACGACAGCTTCGGTCATAAACTATTTAGCTGTCGCTTTGGCATTCAGACCAAAGTTAAACCACAACAATACAAGTTCATCAGGACTTCCGATTACATTACCTCGCAAAGTATCCACAAAATACATTTCAAAATTCCACACATCACCTCTACCATATGTAAGTCACAATTGATCTTTGCTATCACAACCCACTTCAAGTACACCACTTCAAGTACACCTGAACACACCGGGCAGCCAGACCCCGATGGGGGTTTCAGCTGCCCACCCATTTATGGCCAGGCACCTAACCCACGCTGAAACCCTCAGGGGTAGCAACGTAGTGCGCCCGGCCATACTGCGACTTTATTGACACCGCCAAATGAAAAAAAAAAAATTTCCTGATTTACATAACAAGTCCTTTAGTATACCCAAATAGATTCTAGAATGAATGGTGGAACTTATAAGCTAGCAAATACATTTATCATTTTAACGTATTCCAAAACTCTACCTATTGGGCCACCGTCCTTAGTAAGACTCCAACTCTGTTCCCATTGGTACTATCACACAGGATGTTCCTTCTTGGTTGCAGAAGGGCTGGACATACTTCAATGATGTGTTTTACCGTTAAACTGCGTCACCTCACCAACCGCATATAGGTCTCTGGCCAAGGGCATCTGGGTTTAACAAATAGCTATGGGTCAAGGCAGTATGTTTTAGTCGGAGTTTATTGAAAACAACCACTTCCTCTCGGTTCAACTTGTGTTTGCTCACTTTCCACCTCCCAGGGTTGTTCTTTATTTCTCTCAGATCGCTTCGTTCCAGCTGCCACGCATCGTTCCATGTTTCAAATGTCCTCCTTCTGATCAATGAAAACCAATCCCTGTATGGAACGAGGGCAAACTCAGCTGGTCTCGTAGCTGCTTCCTTGGCTGCTCTGCCCGCCTTTTCGTTCCCATCAATGCCCATGTGGGCTGGTACCCAGCAGATGGTGATGTTTTCCCCTTCAAGGATGATTTGATGCATATCTGACAATATTCTGTTGAGAAGTTGATTGTCTTCAGTGCTGTTGTTTTCAATTGCTTGTATGCAGCTCATTGGGTCGCTAAATATCACAAAATTGCCAAATTGTGTTTCTTTGATTATGTTAACTGCCAGTTTGATTGCATGCAGTTCTGCTGTCATTACGCTTGCGACTATAGGTATTGAGACTCTTCTGATGACGTTGTCCATCACTGCTGCTGCACCAACCCCGGTCTGCGACTTTGAGCCGTCCGGGAAAATTAGTTTACAATCACCATAATTGCTCTCAGTTTCCTCATGCACGCGTCTTAGTAGCACTAGATTTACTTCATCTTTTTTCAGGTTTATTCTATTTCCGTCAATCTTCGGCCGCTGCTGAATTCAAGAATATATTGTTGGAGTGAAAAAAGATTGGACTGGTTGTGTTAGAACTCTGTACACGTTCATAGTTTGGTGGAGTCTAGTGATGACTGACTTCGGGTACCGTTCACGGCTTTTGAAGAATAATTCCAGGTTTGAATTGTTAACACAACGGTAAGCAGGGTTAAGAAAGTGACATTTTAGTTTGAAATAGTATCGCAGGAGCAATTTCTTTCTCCTCAATTCAAGGTGTGGTTCATTGGTTATGATGTTCAGATTCTGAATTGGAGTTGTTCTAAAGGCTCCTGTTCTGATTCGCATCGTTTCATTCGTAATTATATCCAGTTCTTTTAACGCTGTGGTGTTTGCTGATCCATAAACTATGCACCCATAATCTATTTTTGGACGGATCATGGACCTATATAGTCTCATTAGGATTTCCTGATCCGCTCCACATGCATAGGAGGAAACCGACTTCAGTAAGTTTAGGTCCTTGTAACATTTTGCTTTGGTTTTCTGAATGTGTAGTGTCCAGTTGAGTTTCCTGTCCCACTCAAGCCCCAAAAATTTTGTCTTTTCGACGTTCGGTATGTTATGAACTTCAAGTTGTAGAGTCGGAATAATTATTGGTTCGCTTCCTTTGTAGAACTGCATTGCTCTTGTCTTGGTCGTTGAAAATCTGAAGCCGTTGTATCTTGCCCACCTCGTGATTTGGTTGATTGTCCTTTGCAAGGTTTCTTGCTCTTTGGTTTTACTATAGTCTGCGAATGAAATGAGCAAGTCGTCAACAAATAGGGAGCTAAAAACTTCATCAGGAATTTCTTTTGATGGGGAATTAATTTTCATGGCAAACAGAGTTACACTCAACGTGCTCCCTTGCGGCGTCCCATTAACAAGTTCCTTAGGTGATGATAATATATGTCCTACTTTTACTCGGAAAGTGCGGTTATTCAAAAATTCCCGAATGAAGTTGGGCAGCCTTCCTCTCAGGCCTGCTGTACGTGTGTAGGTCCCTCAATATGCCATGACGCCATGTCATGTCATACGCCTTCTCCAGGTCGAAGAAGACAGCCATCACACACTTGTCGGTGGCGAGTGATTGTCGTACATAGGTGTCGAATCTGACAAGATGATCAATTGTAGCACGGTGCTTCCGAAAACCACACTGTATGTCGGCAAATGTTTTATTATTTTCTAGGTATTCAGTTAATCTCCGGCTTATCATTTTTTCCAGTGTTTTGCACAGGCAGCTTGTCAAGAAAAGAAAAGAAAGAAAGAAAAAACATTTATTTCCAATCGAGTACAAACATAAACTGTCAATACATTGGTTTTTAAAACACCTTAACNTACCGCCGTAGTTGAGCACAAACGGAAATTATTTCTGTTGCTCTAACGGACTAAATACGGCGTAGGTGGTACCCAGACACACACACACCTCACACTCACGACTTCAACTTCGCAGTTCGGCCATTCAGGGGTTATCCTGAGCTGCCCTAACGGACTAATTACAGCGCAGACAGTTGTACGTCTTCCTAACGGTACCGCCGTTGTTGAGCACAAACAGAAATTATTTCTGTTGCTCCAACGGACTAAAAACGGCGTAGGCGGTACCCACATGAACCACAGGATGGGCAGCTGCGCGGAAAAGCTGGCGCCCCCGGAAAAGTAGCTGCACAGAAAACAGCCCCTTTTCCCACGAACCCCACGTCGACCGCACGGCGGTATCGACAGTCTGCCGTTCAGACTATAACTTCATGTCTTCATTCGTACATGCGAAAAAGTTATTAAAATCTTCAACAGTTCCGAAAAGAGCTGTGCAAGACAAAATTTAATGTAAAACTTTTAGTTGTATCTTTTATTCCATGTTAACGCAGTAAATCAAAGTTTTGCTAATTGATAAGTTTCCAATACCCTTTATTTTGAAACATGAATGGTTGATTGATTGACTCATGATAGCACTGTGTTAATCACGATTAGAAGTTGTACGTGCTTCTATTTTTTTGACAAAAATAAAGTAAAAATATTGTTTGTAGCTTTAACTGAAATTAAGAATGCAGTAGATATCTCAAAAATTTAATTTACATTAAGCTGAAAAATAGTACGATTTTTGAGAAAGACTTAGCTACAAATGCTATTCTAGAAGTAATGATTCAATTGATAAATGAATGCTGATTGAAATTGTTCCAAATTGGCCAAAACTTTGTATTGGCACTAATTGCTCGTTTCACATTGAAATTTAACACAATCAAAATCTCTCATTATTAGTTTTTCAAATAAGTGATGGTTTAACACTTTGAATCATTCTATATTTTTTTGCCCAACTTCTTTCAATTTACAAGATTTACCCAAGTAATTTAAAAGAAGTTTTAAAATAATTTTACGGCCATTATGTGAAGTAGGCCTTATGACATCTTGATTTCACTCAATGAGCGTGAATGACCCATGTCATATAATTTTTAATTTTTTAATTTTATTGTTAATTTCTCACTGCTCATTGCCTGTATTGTAATGAAGAGAAACATCATGAAAGCTTCTGAACTTTAGTAGGGAAATAGTAGCATACCTTCTCTGAGTTTACACAGCATTAACGCGTTAGACGCCAAGTGAGCCACCGGTAGTACGTGGTGGCAATTTTCATAATGCTGCCAACTGACCAGTAATCACAAACTCAATTTTTATACATACCTAATCAAAGCTAAATAAAGGCACAATGCAGTTAATGATTGCTATTTTCAAAATTGCTTGCCACAATCAACTTTAAATTTCAATTGAATACTAAACTTTATTTATCCCATGGTGGTTAACATGTTCAAATAAATGATTAGATTTTGAATAAGTCAGCTCTCCATCCTACATCNATAAAATTAAATTCATATATCAGGTTAAATCTGCTGATCCAAGTATGATTATTCATCTGCATGATTAGAAAATTCATGTTTTAATTGTAATATTGAGTATATTGATATACTATATGTTAAATGATGGGATAAATAAATGAGTAAATAAATAATTATTGCATTTTAAATGTTTCTCATGATTACTCAGGTGCATAGAGGAGTCATAAATGTATCGATTAAAAGATAAATGAATTAAAACTCTATTTTTAAGCATTGCGAAAAGCCTAATTATGGTGACAAATACATCCACTCATGAACAAGAAACGGCAGAAAAAGAAATGAAAGAACCAGCAATTTTTTGAAAATTTGTGATCCAAATTTATTCATTTAACATGCAGGAAGGACAACATCGTTACCCTTGTCAATCGTGAAGAGAGCTCAAACATCTAATGTTAGCAAACCTTCGATATAATGAACAAATTTTCCCAACTTTCTGTTTCTATGAACCTTGCGCATAAATTTCGCGTCCCCTTAACTCCTCACTAAATGGTTCTTTCCTCATTTCTTTATTAGGAATGCCATTGTTGTGGTTGAGGAGGTTTAAACCAATATCTAATCCAATCTAATCTCCGACATTTGGGAATTAAAATGCTTGTGGAGGAAACATACAGTATATAAAACTGACCCATCGGCATTTATTTGCTTAACATTTAGAGAAAATCTCCATGAGAACGAAGATATCATGTCACCAAAATTCACACACAACTCAATATGAAATTTATTCATAGTTTGATTTAGATCTGACTAGTTTTTTCTTTTTGTTTCGTAGCCAGTCGTTACTGTACTCCAGACCTAAGTGAATGTAAGGTTGGCTTAAACACTTTTAAACAACTTAAACAGTTTGCTTACCACAAGCGATACGGATGTAGATTGTTTCTTAAGCTAGTACAATTGAAAAATTTGAGTTTAACTACCTGTGGGCCCAAATAAGTTCATCGACTACCTGGAAAATTAGTGATAAATGATGAAAATTACTTTATTTTCAAGTTTCTAACTGCGTGGACTCCAGAAGTAAATTTATTCCTTACCTTAGAAAAAGAAATCAGTTTTTTTTAAAAGCAATGGCTCAGAGGAACAGAAGCAAGCTCCCAAGTTCTAGACAATTCATTTTTGGGTTTAAAAATATTACATTGGTAATGATAATAATGATTCGGTCAGAATAATAATAATTATTTTCTTCCAACGATTCTCAAAAATCATTTTTCAACTTCCTAATCTCTTTCGCTGCAGCACCTTTTTGTCCATTTTTTTGATGTATGCTGTTATTTTTCATTGTTTCTTATCCCATACGAAAATTTCCCCTCATGGCTCTTGAAAATTTCCCACTAATTTTTCTCCAGGTTTAAACAGGTAAAAGTTCCTTTAAAATTTTACCCCCAAAATCCCCGAATTTTCTCTCAGGCAAAGTTCGACGTTCCTTTCTCCCTCGCCTGCCCCAATGGAATGGAGGTGGTGCTCTCAGATGGTTCCAAATCTACCTCCATGAAACTCATATGTTCTACTGACGGCAAGACTCATTATCTTACAAACGACCGAAAGGAAAAGATGGACAGGATCCTCGGCTGTCAGTGGGGTTAGAAACGTCATTTAAATGATAATGATAATGTTTTTATGAATGTTTAAAGTCTTATTACTTGTGATTCATTTTTTTGCAATGTTATTTCTCGAATAATCGGTTTTTCTGATGACACTTTCTATTTAAGTTTTCTTTTCCTCTAATATTTGTATTTCTTTCTTTTCTTGACCTCTTTTTCTTATTTTTATGTGTTCTTTCCCTTTCTCTTTTTCTTTCGTTTTTATCTCGCCTTCTCTCTGTCTTTTTCTTCATTCCTTAATTTCTCTTTTTTCTTTCTTTCATTCTTTCTGCAATAAGACAACGCAGTGGAAAATGAGTGTAACAATTTGATGACAAATCAAATTCAAATATGCATGTGTACCTATTTTTTATTCACGCTTCTGGAGTCTGAAAGACTCAAATCGATATGTACTTGGCGCAAGCTCAAACTGAGCTAAAATACAAATATTTTTCAAGTGACGGTGCACTGACAAAGAATTTATTGTTTAAATAACTGTTCATGAGCAAATTTTATTTTTGTTCAGCTGTTCACATACAACAATTTCTTTTTTAAATAACTGTGTGAAAACCACGATTTCTTCGTTAAATACCAGAGTTCGTGCATGAAATAGAGACAGAGCAATGAAATGTCATTACTTGTGAACTATCCGAAAATGACCAACATGAATTCAAGCACGCGCACAGCTCGGTGTGTTATCGAGGAGAACGAAATAAAGTAGCGTGACTTTAGAAATAACTTCGTTCATATTTAAACCGGCTTTTGTAAGCTCGCGCTATTATTGGTCGCTTTCTGCAATTGGTCGGTCGGTGATGGTTGTAAGAGCCAATTGGAAGACTTGTAACTTTTGTAGCGATCTTTCTTTGCTTTTCAACTAGTGACGTGTGTTGTGGTTAGGCCTCAGGTTAGGTTAGGCCTCAGGTCTGGTAGGGTTCACACGTTTCCAGTGAAGGGACCCACAGGGGGCCACGGAGAGGATTTCCAATATGCTGCCCACTGACCTGCAGTCATTAACTCAGTTTTTATAAATGCTTGAACCTGAATGCAGGCTCGATCCAGTTAATATTTGCTATTTTGAACATTACTCACTATGATAGAACATAATTTGAATTGAAAACTGAACAACTAGCGTTCAACCCATCGCAAGAAACGTGTGCAGAAGAGAGTTTTACGAATCATCTTTCTTCCCATTAAATGCACTTGAAAGAGCAATAATATATTTTTTGTGACAAATTTGACAAGTTTTTTACAGCCCCTGTGTAATATTCATGTGATGAGACGTAAGTACACCTGATGCGGATATGACACACTTGACGGGGCTTGACTCACTTGACGTGGACTTGACACACTTGACGTGGACTTGACACACTTGACGTGGACTTGACACACTTGACGTGGACGTGACACACTAGACGTGGACTTGACGTGGACGTGACACACTAGACGTGGACTTGACACACTTGAGAGGGGCCTGACACACTTGACGTGAACGTGACACACTTGACGTGGACGTGACACACTTGATGTGGACTTGACACTCTTGACGTGGATGTGACATACCTGACGTGGACGTGACACTCTTCACGTGGACGTGACAAACGTAGACGTGACACACGTAAACGTGTTATTCAGCTAAAGCCATTTGTGTCAATAGGAACCATTCCTGTGATTCTAACATGTATGTTATCAGCCGTTACTAGTTACTTTAATTCCTTTTATGTATTATTCAAATTGCGTATTTATTTTCGTGAACAGTTAACCTTGTGGTGATAAAGCGTTTTGAGCAAAGTTAAGCTTAGTCGGTTAAAGATTAGTTCAAGCATTCCAAGTACTACGATACGAGTAATTCTGGTTAAGTATTAATGGTGTAAGGCGAGATATACGTAGATCGGAATGGTGTGTCTAATGAATGGACTGTTCTTCCCAACATTGTATTATGTTGTGTGGTTGTCCGTAAATTAATTTATTATAATGTTATCGCTGAAGGGTTTCGGGCTGTAAATAAATTTTCCCCTCAAACTTCGTTATTTACCTTGGATTAAAATGCATTTTGTTACTCCGCCCAGGTTATTTGATGTCACCCTGACACGTTCACTCCGTATTGGTACATTTATGTACCACTTAGTTTATTGCTCATTAACGTACCAATAACAATGGCTACCCGTTCATTACCTTCAATCAAATTGGACTATGGCGTACAAGTTCAAGTGTCATCGTGCAATTTCATTTTCACGTCTTGTTAGGAAGTATATGAATGCGACTTCTTAAAGATGGGTTTTCAATTTTGCTTCTTCCAACCCAACCAAACTTCCTTCTGAAAGTTATAAATCAAACAGATAGAATAGTTGTAACCCCTTGAAGGGATTAGCTAACGTTCCTACTGAGCATGAAATATAAACGAAAATATTTCCATTTGCGCCAGAAACCAGGTAGCATTTTATTGCAGGTTTTTATAAGTTCCTCTACGCAACAATGAAGAATATACTAAAAATTGAAAAGCGAAGAAAACGCTAACAAAATGAGTCATTTTCATTCAAAAGAAAGAAAAAACCGAAGACGTTTCGGATACCAGCTCCATCATCAGTTCTGCAAAATACAAAGTATGATCAATCTAACGCAAGTATGAAAACACAGTCGAGACTAAATTCTAAAATTTATAAAAG
Organism: Platorchestia sp. MABIK; assembly: GCA_014220935.1. Taxonomy (NCBI): domain Eukaryota; kingdom Metazoa; phylum Arthropoda; class Malacostraca; order Amphipoda; family Talitridae; genus Platorchestia; species Platorchestia sp. MABIK. The sequence goes on from JACJUY010003622.1 coordinate 68,186, forward strand.
AGACAACTATCGATTAACTATCTGAAGGGGATTTGAGCTAAGCATGTTGTTTAAAATTGGTTTCTCCTTAAAAATATGCAAAGATTCTAAAATCCTATGGTCAAAATCACGGAAAGAACTGTCTATTATTTTAAAATCACCATCATGAATTATTGCACTACACTTCTCAGCATGGCTGCGTACTGCTGAATGAGGAGGATTAGCCAAGGAGTTTTCGTACTGGTAACTTGTTGGCTAATCCTCCTCATTCAGCAATAAGCAGCCATGCTGAGAAGTGTAGTGCAGTAATTTGCGATGGTGATTTTAAAACAATAAACGGTTCTTTCCGTGATTTTGACTTTAGGATTTTAGAATCTTTGCAAATTTTTAAGGAGAAACCAATTTTAAACAACATGCTTAGCTCATATCCTCTTCAGATAGTTAATGCATAGTTGTCTTTTTTTTGTAAATTCTAGAATTTAGTATCGACTGTGTTTTCATGCTTGCGTTAGATTGATCATACTTTGTATTTTACAGAACTGATGATGGAGCTGGTATCCGAAACGTCTTCGGTTTTTTCTTTCTTTTGAATGAAAATGACTCATTTTATTAGCATTTTCTTCGCTTTTATATTTTTAGTGAATCTGCGATTTAAGCAAAGTGAACATTTGCTTAGAATGTAGAATATCATTCGGACTTATGAAATAAAAATTAAGAACAAAAATTGACTAATATAGCTATTAAATCTTTCAATTGATGAATAAATATTTGAAAATTTACCCACGAAGTAAATGATGACCAAACGATCCTTTGCAGATTCCAACTATGTTTATTACGCTCAAAAATTCGGCATAAACACGAAAGAATGCGACTTCTTATGTTAAGAAACAAATTTCTACAAAAACGTTTCATTTGGCACGCAATGCTGCTATTCTTTGGCTCAACTGTATTTTTTCTTCATACATCTTCGTTGAAACCTTTTTCCAACATAATTTTCTCTAACGCAATCGCGCTATTGCAGCCTGGAAAGATTCTTAAACTTTCGAGTTTTTCGAACTAAAATATTTCATTTACATGTAGAGTGTCCCAGTATTCCTTGATCAAAATTTAACCAAAATTTCCAAACAAATAAATAAGCATTTTTTACTCTATATAGGCATATCAAAAAGTGTCTAGTTTTGAAGTTACGTTGAGTTAAATTTCACGAAGTGCGATTTACTTCACCTGCGAACTACTGCACTTTACCCCAAGGATAAAGATGGTGATTTCAAAGTAGTTTCGGCGAGTGTCGTCGGGTAAAATAAAAATCAATGTCAAAAAGTTTACTTTCAGGAACACGAGGATAGAATTAGGTTGCACAGTTTTAGTAGATGTTCAAATGTCCGCCCATCAGCTGCGTTGCATACGCGGAGGCGCCTGTGGAGTGATTGCCGAACCCGTTCGAAGATATACTCCTGATCAAAAGTTTGAGACCACTTGAAAATTTAGAGAAATGCCAACTTTTCAGTAATAAATAATAAAATGCATTCAACTAGGAATCGGTAATTACTAAAGGTAAAAGGTGAGAAAGACAAAAAATAACATTGTAACAATTTATTAAGAAGTCAACACTTTTAATGAGTAATGACTTTTTCAGTTAATCAAAATGATACGAGAAAACACGAGTCAACTCGTTCATGTCAGGCAGATATTAACGCATAACTGAGTAGGCGGAGCGTAATCTCGCTGAGTAGAAGGTTTCCCCTTACATTTTCTCTCCGGTTTCTTTCACGATCAGAAAAACTGATTGCTTGGAAAAATGAAACTTGCAGATGTTGGATAGAACAGGAGACATTTGCACCCTATTTAATGCTCTTTTACAGGGGCACGAAGATGTTGATTGTAATAGAAATAGTTGGAATCGACTCAAGATTTCAAATTAATTACGAACAAGGTCTGGTCGCGAACAATTTTCTAGTTTAATTAAGAAAGCTAGATCGGTTCACAAATTAATTCATTTGAACATTCACTATGTAAAAAATTTAAGCCATTGAAATATGACTGCATGTGATGAGGAACCCTCGCCCCATTTCCCCTTCTTTGACAAAACGAAAGAATTGAAAACAAAACTATAAAAATTGTACGAAACAAATAAGTTTCGGGAATAAAAAATGTTAAAAAGAAGATAAATAATAAAAAATTGAGGCAAACGCGGACTCAATTCTGATCCCAAACTTATAAATAAAAAATTACAAAATTAAAAACCTGCGTAAGAAACACAAAACTGGCCGGTCAAAGCAGCGCTTTAGGAGACAGTTCTAAATCCAAAACTAATTTAGTTGCAGTTTTCTGGCTGTGACGTCACAGGCGGTACAGCTCTGATGGGTGGCAAAAATTATTATTCAAACAAAGTAAAAATTAGACATGTGGAGCACAGATCAAATGATGGAAACTAGAACGAAAAGTTCTATCGAAAAAGATGATTACTTTTTCACTTTCATAAAACTTAGTTTGAGCCTCCCTAACCGCAACAAAGGTGTTTCAAGGTGAAGAAAGATTAAAGGCACCATTTAGTGTTGAATTAGGGAACTGGGAACCCATGCACAAAATGTGGGATCCCCACACCAACAGTTAGGAAGAAAGTTTATTAAAGAAATAAAGTCGAAGAAGAAAGAAAGGAAATGAAACTAAATTATTTCCATAGAGTCGAAACATAAAATGTTTACCATTGTTTTTTAAATATTCTAACAGTAACATCCTTAATGATGATTACACATTGGTATCGTAATACCCATGTAAAATGTTGAAACAAAAAAATTTGATAGAAAAGCACAATAAAAATGAATTCCCTAAGTTGCGTAATCTGATTTTGACAGTGCGTTTAAACATAAGTAACTAGGAAAACATAAACCTCGTAACTCATATTTGAAAAACGTTCGTTAGTGCGCCCTTACATTGAAATAAAAGTGAAAAACGCATTCAAATACCTTAATTAATATAGAGATCCTTCATTGCTATTCACACATAATTTTCGTAATACCCATGTTAATTGTTGAAACAGATGATTCGTAGGAAAGCAGTAAAAAAAATGCGTTTCCTTCGTTGCGGTGGTCTGATTTTGGTACATACATATACCAGGCTTCTACTCCCTACGTGAGGGTAGCCGAAAGCAGGCCACAATCAACCACCCTTAGTCACTAGGAAATGAGAGAGGCACTGGCCGGACAAGAATTGCCCGGATCAGTAGCAGCCCAGCGCAACCGTCAGCCATAACTGGTTTACCCCGACCGCTTCATTGAGTGCATTTTTGACAACACCCGTCTGCCCCCTAATCTACTCATTCCTTATCCTATCTCTACTTGTTACTCCATACATGCTTCTCAAACACTTCATCGCAAACACACCCAGCTTCCTCCTCTCAGCTGCTCTCAAATCCCAGTTCAAACTGTCCCTTCTTAGCACTCATACTCAAACTCCTGCATTCAAATACATTTTTCATTGCACCCAGTATCTTGCAGCCTTCACTCACTCGATGCCTCAATTCTACTTCCATACTTCACAGCTACGTCCGACACGATGTACTTAAAATGTGTGGGGAAATTTAACCACAAATTCGTTCGTGGTGTACTTTGAATTTTGTGCCATTAATGTAAACTGCTGGTGCTGCGTGGCAGGTAAGGTCATGCAGCAGCAGCACATATTCGAGGGAGTGGTGTCAGGTAGACAGGTAGCCTGGCGGTTTTGCGTCGGGCTCAGGCTGCGTCTCGATCGGAGTCATCTGTTACGTCATCACGTCGGGAGCACACTCGGCTCGTGGTGTGGAGTTTGGCAACGGTTGCGGTCCTAACGTTTCCAACCCTTCTTCCTGCATGCTCAATAAATTCATTGCTTGCCTGTGTGTGTGAATGTGTAAAATTTAGGCTCTTTTATCCATTAGATGATAACATTATTAAGGCGGGTTTTAAGCTGAAATTAAGTTTCCTCTATAAAGGCGTGTCCGCTGCTCTAAAAGCGGGGCAGCTTTACTCTATCGCAGTGAACTGCCGTCTCTATTAAGCTATTAACTACTACTTGTCTATTATCTATTTTCTATGAAACTACCATTGGGCTTATGCCGTTTCTTATTACTATTAAACTGTTCTGCGACTCCGATTTTGCCTTTACTCCTACCGTCTAATAGTCGCTACGCGCACTGGAGGATCAAATTCTTCAGGTTTACTTCCGTGTTTCGAATATTTGCCGATTACTTAAAACTGTATCATTATACACATTTACGAGGATGTTATACTTTGTTCTCACCCCATGCTCATTTTTCAGTATCTCTAACTGGCGCTTCATCGCACTGCGCACTTCGTGCTTCTCAACCTAAATAGCGAATTTAACATCTTGTGGGACCGCAGGAGCCAAAACTAGGTAAATTACTTTGATAGTTAACTGTTATATTCATTATAAACTCTTTGAATTGCTCTTCTCAACAGTATTCCTTTTGTCTAAATACATTTGCGTACATTTCTTTTTTAGATACAGCTCTGAGGAGACTGGAACATTGGTCGCGATTTGGCTGCTCTTGCTCTGGTTGTAACCCTGGTGCCGGCTGCAGTCGAGCCAATCGTCCGCTTTTGCGCGAACTTTTCTGTCATCCTGAAGCGCTTGGAATAAGCTGGCACCTTGAAGTTCCGCTGGAGCCTCGCGTCGTCCGCGTTTGCTGGCGCTGATTTGATCTGAAGACGAGAGCTGTACCTGAGTTTTCTTTCCTGCGCCTATTAACCGTCCATGCCCGACACCCACATTTTTGGACCATTTAACATTATACGAGTGTTTTAACCTAAATAAATTAAATACTTGAGGACGAATTTGTCCTGTTTTAAAAACCAATATTCTGAATTGGCCACCAGCCGTATTGCGATTATGTTTACGTACCAATTGCCCTGCTAATATTAAGTTTCTTCCTCGGCGTAGAGAGGCGACAAATAAAATTAATATTGTAACCTTTTTGTGTACTTGTACTAATTAATCTTTTCAGCTTCGAAGCAGCTGCTAAATCAAATGTTTTGAGGTATTTCCTCACAAATGCTCTACCTCCTCTAACACTTCGCCATTCATACTCACATCCAAAGTTCCAAGCACTCCACCCCTTGAACATCTCATCACCTTACTTTTATTTACATTTACCCTCAATTTACGCCTTTCGCACACTCTACCAAACTCTGCAACCAGTCTCCGCAGTATTTTCTCTGAATCAGCCACAGTGATGTGTCATCTGCAAACAACAGCTGACACACCTCCGAGTTCATACCACTTCGTCCCACCAACTGCGGACCTTTTCCCAACACTCTGGCATTCACTTCTCTCAATACACCATCAATAAACAAATTAAACAACCACGGCAACATCACACATCTCTGTCTCATACCTGTCACAACTGGGAAACAATCACTCACCCATCCCTACTCTCACACATGCTCTGCTTTCAATGTTGAAACTCTTGATCACATTCAACAGTCTCCCACCCACTCCACACAACCCTACAACTTACCATAATGCCTCACAGTCCACCCTGTCATTCGCCTTCTCCAGACCCATAAATACCCAATATACGTCTTTTCCTTTTGCCAAGTATTTCTCATTCACCTGCCTCCCAGAAAACATTACCACTTCTAAAATCACTTCTACCACTTCTAAAACCACTTCTACCACTTCTAAAACCACTTCTACCACTTCCAAAACCACTTCTACCACTTCTAAAACCACATTCTTCTTCAGCAAGCACACCATCCGTCATCACTCATACTCTTTCAATTAAAAACTCTACCATACAGCTTTCCAACGAGACTGAGTAGACTTATACCTCTGGAATTATTGCACACATACCTGTCACCCTTCTTCTTATACAGCGGAACTACACACGTGCTACTCCAATTTACAGACACTTCAAAAGCAACCCTCAGGTATGGCAGGTCACTACAACTCACTCTACATGACTAATCTAGTCAATGTCTAGTCAATGTCTCAAACTTCAGTCATGTACAAGAAAATTTTTGATAGCATCTACAATAATTAAATTTCAATCCTGACCCAATCCAGTTACACAAATCATACCACAATCATCTTGAGCCTATCGGCATATCACACATTCTCTCCATGCTGCTCAACCAACAAACTCAGGAAGGTCTCCCTCTCCTTCTCATACTTACTATGTACAGTCCAAGGAAAAAGTGTTCAATACTATTATTAACTCTCCTATCACACTGCTGACCTAATCTATTATTATTCTCATTCCACCTCCACATGTGTCTATTCCCACTCAATGTTTACAGCATACAGCTAACAAGAGTTGGCTTACAAAACTACCATGATCGAACGTTTCACACTTAGGCAAATTTCCCACATACAGGTTAATGTAGACTTTTGCGTCTTGCTAAGCATCCATTTGTTTAATCCAAACTATTTTGCAAAACTATTCAAACTATTCATCCTCTGTAACTCTATGTCATTCAAACATCTTTTGTGTTTTACGTTGTTTCTTGTTTACAGTTTTCCTTCTCATTTGGTATTTTTTATCCCAACGGTAAACCACATGGCATTCACTGTACTTCTTCTGCATCTTCTTTTTCAATATTTTGCCTTGCTACATCACACTATGGTACTAAGGGGAACAAAACATGGTTCAAATACGTAAATTTAAATTCTAAAAACATTTTCATGCTGCAAAAGTTCAGAATTTTTGCAACAAGAAAAATTTCAACCAAGAAAAATGGAATTTTTTTGCACTTTTTCAAGCAACAAAAGCTCCATCATTTTTCAATGCAGGAAATTTATTCTAAACTCGAACATATAATAAACAATATATAATAAACAGTAACAGAGTAAATACGGAGTTTTGAATACTAGATTGGAAAAAGGTATTTATTTAAAATTTTCAACAGTTATAAAAGAACACACATTTATGGCAGAACTCAAGTTTAGAGTAGAACTGGAAAGTGTATAGAAGAAAAGTAGTTTATTTTGATGTCATTAACATTATATAAGCGTAAAAATTTTGATAATCAATTAGTGTGTTCTGAAAATGTACCAAAGTATATCAACACATTATCCAGCTTCTAGACCTTGCATCTTCTGAACTGTTGCACAGATACTTGAGAAATTTCCCTTTTTATTATGTAAATTCATCAATCTCACTGTGAACATTCTTTATCTCAATAAGCTTTTTTCATTTGATCTGGATTTTTATTCATTCAATTTAGTCAAATTTCTATTTGAGATTGGAGTTCATAACAATTTAGATTACATGTAGCCTAACCTGAACAACACTTTACAGAAAGACCCATTAATCAGGTTACATTGTTTCTAGACCTTGAATT
>JACJUY010003623.1:16820-43958 GCA_014220935.1 Platorchestia sp. MABIK
ATTACACAAGTGAGGGCCTCCTGAGCACAATTATCACAAAAGTGAGGGCCTCCTGAGCACAATTATCACACAAGTGAGGGCCTCCTGAGCACAATTATCACACAAGTGAGGGCCTCAACACAATTATCATGTGAGTGAGGGTCTCCTGAGCACAATTATCACACAAGTGAACTGGACTTCCTTTGGCTAGTCAGGAGAAGCAGGGGCTCCTGATGAAAGTTGGAATGGATAGATCATCAAAGACTCGCGATCAAAATAAAATCTGCGCAGGAATGATGGGAAGAGATGGAATGATTTGGATTGGTTTCACTATTGACTCCTTTATTCTAATTTGAGCTGAGCTTGTTCCCTCGCGCTTCCGGGGATTGTGTGTGCCTTCTGATGCCTGAGGCGTGCGGCACGCTTTGTGTGTTGTGTGTGTGTCAGCTGACACACACACACAGTATCTGCTGATCTGATCTGCTCAGTATCTGCTGAGTGTTCAGTATCTTCTGAGTGCCCAGTATCTGCTTAGTGGGCAGTGACTGCTTAATGTGGGCGGTGACTGCTGAGTGTTCAGTGTCTGCTGAGTAAGCAGTGACTGCTGAGTGGGCAGTGTCTGCTGAGTGCTCAAATGAGCACACCAGCGCATTGCTTGAGCACAGAATAGCAGGCAAGTTTCTTCACCTGGAGCGAGTTACACATTTACCAATTGCTGAAGCTTGCATGACTTGTTGAGAGGTGCGCAAGTGCCTAGCCGAAGACATCCCTGAAACGTAGTTGCTAGAGCAGTGGTTCTTAATCTTGTTGGCCGTACTGAACCCCACAAGTTCCATTCAAGCATTCAACGAACCCTTCGTATTTTGAAAAATAAAATGTTTTTTTCTTCAAATCCAAAACAAATGTATATAACTATATACTACTGTATTAGTGCACAAACTAAACCATGCCGAACCCAGGTTTAAAAACCACTGTTTTAGAGGCTGAGTTCTGACGTCGCTCTCTATTCATCTGAGGAAACATCAAGTGAGCCTGTGAAGAGCAGAGGATGGTCAGGATAGTTCGCACACCAGCACGCGGTGCAGGAATATGCTGATTTATTAACAAGCAGCGAAGTTACAATAGCGTGGGATTATTAATACGAATCACCGCAAACTGCTCCATAGCGACTATTTTACACGGTGGAAGTAAACGGTTTTGACTTTTTTCTCGGTAACAAATGAATATCTACATACAAATACCAGATTAAGATATGAGTCGAAGTTGCAAACGGAGGAGCGGCCGTAGAGAAACCGATGCTTTCTTGCCCTCTCAGTTCACCTTCACTGTGGAGCATGCGCTGCAGCGTCAGGTAATACTTACAGGCTATTTATCTTGCAGTTTTGCTGGGCCGATGCTCGCCGTACATCACGGTAATTAAGATGAAGTGATGTTGCTTCATTAGGTAACACAATAGGGCTAATTTCAGCATCCTGAACTCAGTTACAACACTGTAAAATTTTCTATCGTGTTTGTGATTCTAATATAGAACAAAACTTAACTTTCTCATGAGCTGTTTGTGTCGATGTCGTGAATAATATTAAAAATGATTAAACAAGGTCTAAGAAAAGCGATGCAGCGATTTTAAGTTATGAAAAGAGAAACTATTTATGAAAAATTTCAAAGGCCTGCGTAAATTTGATTGTAATTTGACTTTTCTAGTAATTTAATTTTAAGAAGATTTAAAAATTTCGTCATATTAGTTACGACAGCTGACGTCGGCCCAGTTTTAAAGTCATTTTCGACAATTTATCGTTGTATTTTGAATCTTGTCTCACAGTACTTTGCTTTCGTGGCTGTGTGCTGCCTTTTGATCTTCAAACTTAATTAAACTGAAAACATGTAGCGAAGGATACCGAATGAACGTCGAAAAGCATGCACTATTGTACCCCTTTGTTGGAAGTAAAATCAGAATCATATTTGGTAAAGAATTCGATGACTAGTGGATGGAGCAAATTATGCAACGATATTTTAAAAATGGGCCGAAATTAGTCAGAGTGATGTTATCTATTTCGAAAATATAGTTGGCGACGAAATTATTCGTTCACCTCTCATCGTTCAAAACTTTTTAGAATTACTCAAAAACTATTGTTGTCACAGGCATAAGATTTTCACATAGTGTGAAGCACATATTAGTGAGAATGATACGGAGTTTCTTGAAAAAAAACACTATTTTTGAAAGATTTAACAAGCTGAACCTCAGAAACACGATAAGACAAAATTATTCATACAGTGAGTATAATTACACTTTATTGAGGTGAATCTACCATTTGAGTACATTTTTAATAATAACACTTAAAAGCCTTTTATGATAGTTTTTAACAAGCTTTTCCGTAGTTTCAGATGAAATTTTGTTTCATTCTTCAATGGCGATGCGTTTCAATTCCTAAAGATTCTTTGGAGCTCTCTTGTTGATGTTGATTTTTAATTCCTGCCACAAGTTTTCAATGGGATTGAGATCAGGACTCATCGAAGGCCATGGCAGCACATTTATCTTATTTATTTGGAGCCAGCTAGTTGTAGACTTGGCCGTGTGCTTCGGGTCATTGTCTTGTTGAAATACCCACCGCCTTCCAAGTCCCAAACTATTAGCTGATACCTTCAGGTTTCCGTCCAAAATAGAAATAAAGTCATCAGAGTTCATCTTTCCTTCAATCGCAGCCAATTTTCCAGTACCCGATGCAGCAAAACAGCCCCAAAACATCAGTGATCCACCTCCGTGTTTAACTGTTGGCACAATGTTCTTCGGCAGGAAGGCTTCACCATTCTTACGCCAAACCTTCTTCACGTCATTGTGCCCAAAAAGCTCGATTTTGGTTTCGTCACTCCATAATACTTTCTCCCAAAAGCCTCCGTCCTTATCCAAGTATGACTTTGCAAAGTTCAAGCACGCAGCAACATGACATGGTTTGTGGAGCGGAGTCCTTCGAGGTCGGCATCCGTGTTTTCCTTCCTTGTTCAGACAGCGCTAGATTGTGCGATTGCTCACGCTAGTTCCCTGAGCGTTCAATCTCTCGGCAATGTCGTCTAGCTTCAATCGTGGATTAGCGTTGACCTCACGACACAGTTTTCGAGAAGTTCGCCCCAAGAGTTTTTGTTTGCCACCACGCCCAGGCAACGTTTCTACAGTCCCAAACTTAGCAGACTTTTTTATAACAAATTTTACATCTTGGGATGCTCAAACGCTTAGATGTGTCGCCATAACTATTTCCAGCTTTGTGGCAGTCAAAGTCTTCTGTCTTAGGTCCACACCGAGTTCCTTAGTTTTACCCATTGTGGCGCTAGTGTACGAATGACAAAGCTCTACTCCTCTGGCACAATTTTCTACTTGCGAAAGGTAACACAAATTTTCTACTTTCATTAGGTAACACAATAGGGCTAATTTCAGCATCCTGCATTCAGTTACAACACTGTAAAATTTTCTATCGTGTTTGTGATTCTAACATAGAACAAAACTTAACTTTCTCATGAGCTGTTTGTGTCGATATCGTGAATAATATTTAAAATGATTAAACAAGGTCTAAGAAAAGCGATGCAGCGAATATATCACCAAAATGGAAATTTTTAATGTCGGGGTTGTTCCAGCCGCAGCCCTGCACCGCGATCGCCATGTACGCCAGCGGCAGGTCGTCGTCGCGAACGCGCACCTCAGAGCCAGTGTAGCGGCAGTAGGCAGGCAGAATGATCTCACATCTTGAATGTTCAAATACATTTTAGACACAAATTTTTTTCACTAAAACAAGTATAACTGTAAATACTTTTCAAAGAAATTTAATGTTCTCAATTGTATGAATAATTTTGTCTTTTCGTGTTTCTGAAGTTCAGCATGTTAAATCTTTCAAAATCATTTTTTTTTCTAGAAATTCCGTATTATTGTCACTAGTATGTGCTTCACACTTTGGCTAACTGTACAAGAGACCCCCTTCCAAAATCTTCCACCTTACTGACTGCAATCTTCGCAGAGTGAAGGGTTCATTGGGGCAATTCATGAGAATAATTGTCAGACCAATATGAAAGTTTTGTTAAATTAGGGATTTTCGATCCTTATAGATCAAAGCAGCTCAGCTTGGAATGCGCTGTACATTGTTCCGATATAAAGATGTGCTCGAGTCCTAATTCCTCGCACACGACTCCAGTGCATCAAAATATGTAGAATTTAATACACTCAACTAGCAGCAGAGTAAATTTTACTGTTACGTTATCAGTTTCCTCTTCATAAATATTTTATACGTTTCCATCCTCTATGCCTGACCCATACATTATAAATAACCTGGCCTAACGGGCCGCAGGTTGTCTTGTATATGTAGTCGTGAAACTCTGATAGTAAGGTTTGTATGGTTGATAGTCTGGCTCGTCACTGTCTGTAATACTCTCGGTTTTAAGATGGGGGAAAATTCAGCTTCGTTTTCTGTTGAAAATAACTAAAGTCTTCCACTATTTCTCAGGGAGAAATTCCTGTTTTTAATTCTAGGTCCAACTTTTCACCTGAACTCCTCACGCTGTATTGTGGATACGGTCTGCTACAAGTGTTCCCACCATGGAAAATATTTCCCGTTGTTGTTTCTACGAGTCTTTCAAATATTTGTTTCAAATTTAGGCAGAGTTAGTTAGTTTTTATTTGTCAAAAATATGCATATCAATCTATTTTTAGGTTGAAAACTAATTGTGCAAAAAACTTTATCTAAGCATGTCACGGGGGGTTCTAAATACACTGAATCTCAATTTCTTCCACTATAGACTCATAATACAATTTCAATTTAGCCCAAGCTCTCGGCTGTACTAACTCCAACTGTCAACCGGGAAGAAAGGTAAGAAGTATATTTACGGAAGCCACAAATTCTTGCTGTGTGAATCTATTACACGTGTAATGTACTTTTGCATTGATAAAAATGTACATATATGTCTGTGGTGGCACTGTATCACAATTGAGTGATCAGTGAGCAAGCTAGCCTTTATAGTGATCCCATTAATGGTTTTGACAGGGAACGTATTAATGGCTTCATTTAATATTCTCTTGTGCAATTGAGAGAGAAACGCTTTAAGAAGCTCGTGATGCGAGAGTTCTGCATGCACGACTCATTGGTCGCTGCGTTTGTTTGAGGCAATTTCGATGTGAACAACGTGTTAGCAAATGTAGGAAAATGTACAATTGCAAGCTCCATGAACGAATAAAGCTCTCAAAAGGCACATATTATGTTTACCTCTGCTGCTCATTAGCATAGCATCATAGTATAGCTCGTGTATCAACAACTCATGTAAGTCAAGAAACCTTTTATTTTTATAATTTAACTCTAATAGTTTTTGAGTATTTTTCCTCTCCCCGCGGCTGCTATTTGTTCAAGTCATTATCTTATTATTCGCTCCGAGATAAACACTTGCAGCCTGCTCAAGTTGTGGGGGTAGTTTTCGCTTCCGGGTTTCATAAAAATTGCATTTGTCAATAGAAGCTATGTAGAAAACAAGGAAGTAGCTCTAATTGAGCTCATTACCTATTCTTATTTGTGTAGTTTTAATTATGAACTCACAGATTCCAAATACTTGAATCGAGTTTCCAGTTTGTTTTAGTGAACTATTCCATCATCGGCTTCTATTGGAAAAGCTGCTGGCTGTTCTCTTGCTGCACTTGTCTGTTGAAGGAAAATCATTGTTGACACCCGACACCATCGCACAATTTATGCATGTACAGAAAACGGATTTTGCTGCTATAATAATTCATCGAACCATTTAATGCTTCGAGAACGTTTACGGGCTTAATATTACCGCTGAAATACAAATGCGAATAATCTTTAAGTGGCCTTTTCTTATTGTTTGAAATACGATGTAGCGCTTCTTGGTACTTGGACAAAACTTCAGGCTAGAGTTTTGTGGTTGAAAGGCATAGAGACATTTTGAACGAAAAGGTCTCGGGTTCAATTCTCGCAACTGAACGGTACATTTTGCGGGAACAAGTGGTTTTTCCCCAAAATATAGAAAACAACGAAACGGACAAGAGTGAGAACAGAGAGATTATCATGTTCAATGAGCTTGAACCTCACTCTTGCCTCCCGAATTTAAAAGATGAGATATTTCTCTAATCGATGTGCAGATCAGTGGTGTCGTCGTCATTGATTTCTAATTGGGTGCTGGGCTTTGCGGGCATATTCAATTCGGCTTTCGAAGACAATTTCGGGGTGTGTTATCGTTTGTTTGGTAAGTGATGTTCATATAAGACGACGACCAAAGTTGTGGTCTGCAATTCTATTTATTAAGTATCAAGAATAAATTAACAGTCTTTTTCATCATGCATGTGAAATGAATGGTTTCAAGAACATCATAAGTACCTATTTAGGTTGCAATTTACATTGCGTTCTAGCATTTTCTAAATTGTTGTAACCACGTAAGTTATTCGCCAAATTATCAACCGTCTGGTCTGTTTTCTTCAATTAAATTCCCAGTAGAAAAGCGCTAGTATGCACGAGTGTCAATTCTCCAGTTCTACGAGCCCCTCAACTCGTAATACGACGATCTACGTAGAATCTTGAGTGACATTTTGGCACCACACGAACAGACGTCCTAGGAACTAGCACAAGGTTTTCAAAATTCACGTGAAACTCTCGCAGACGTTATGCGATTAGACTTCAAATCTGAAAAACGAGGTTAATGAGAGGACTTGATTTCAAATGAAAAATCATACGAGTCGAAATGCTTGGCTCCAGTGAACATGAAGTATTCACATGATTTTCGCGTGTCAAATTAAGGTAAAACACCGAATGCATACTGCAGAACTTGGACCATTATATATACAGATACAAGTTCTACGCAACATTAAAATTAAACGCGTAACGTAAGCTCTTTCATATATTAACAAGGCAACAGCCGGCTCCCTGAATTAATCAGACTCGATCAAGCGTTTACTTTTGTTCAATTTCCAAAATATTTGTAGATTCTTTTTCGTTGGAAGAATTTCGATATTGGCGTAGGATGACATCAACAAGGTGACTTGAGACCTCCGTGTCTGAGAACCAAGCGCTGAGCTATACTAGTCACTGAGTCTTACTTTTCACTGACCGGCCCTAATAGGAGTTCGTTTGAATGCCGTCTCATACTGCAGGAAATTTTAGTTCTGAACGTAACGTTAACGAGCGAAGAGGAGCAATTTTTGCTTCTATATCAAATACTACAGTGATAGAGCCAAGCAAGGGTTGAATTGTTCGCATTTCTGAGAACTATGGTGCGTGCTCCAAACTGTGCTCAGTGACGCACCATCTGTACGCTGTTAAGCCCCTCTCAGGAAGTTCGGAGCATCAGTCAATCTATTTAAATAAGCATCAGCTTCCCAGGAGAGAGTGAATAGCGTCAATAAGTAATTAGTGCTGCGTTACGATGCTGTGAGAGAGTTAGCTCGTGTGCCTTCATTGAAGCGTTTCCCTCAGCCATGACGTTTTTTGTTCGTGCGATTGATGTCTTAGCTGCGCTTAGCCTTGCCTCAGCTGCATCGAATGCAGAAAAAAATCATGTTACACAATTCCAGGGCGATCTTGTAATGTCTGACAAAAATATACTTAGGGTCTGTAAGAGAATTGAAACGGTGTCTCTGCTTCTCATCTTTACTTGCTTAAGCACTCTTGAGTGATCATTATACGCATATGACTGAACTTAAACAAGACTGCCTCGAAAAAACAGGTCGTTCCTTACATTCTCTCTCTCTGCCTATAGCCTTTGTTTCGTTTGGAAACTCTAACAAGAGCTCTATGTTTTTAATGAACCATGCTAGTGGTGGAAGACGAGAGCTCACATGAATTGTGAACTAGGTAGGGACGACAGGTGTTATGCTCCGCCTGTCACAGCGCGCATCAAGTGTGGGGGTGACTGTGCGTGTTGAGTCGCGTTAAAATGCAGCTCACGCAATCAATGTTGCCGCATGACCTGTATTCTAATATAGATTTCTATAGCCAATTCATAGTCTTCTCGTGACACCAAGTTTGTCAGAGTACATTGCATGGCGTCTTGGGTTGTCAGGTCATATCTAGCAGGCATCGCGTTCGATTTTAGTCTCGTGCTTGCGGCAGCGCTTGCTGGGCGCCTCGCCACTCCCGGCCGAGCTCAAGCTCGACCCGTGGTTAAAGGCTTAAAGCCCAGTCCGCGGTCCTGATCATGATCGAGTGAGGGCTTCCAAAATTAAGGTAACTTTTGCATTGACCTGAAGTAAGGTACTAGAAACGGCACAATTTGGTGCTGTAGGCTGGAGAAGTCATTCTGTAAGTTTCATAAATGTTCTATCCGCGGAAGATATCAGGTTACGCTTGAAATGTATGGAAACCATGTAGTTTGTCTTACAATTAATCATTGATGATTAATGAGTTATTAATGATTAATGAGTTATTAATCACCTGGGTGCAAAACTGAGATTCATCAGATTCAAGAATTGGTCATGGAAAAACTGTGAAGATTCGATAATGTTATCAATGTCAAGCTCATTTTTTTTGGAAACTAGGTTTCTCCTTGATCGCAATTCAACATGCGTTCCATAATTACCCTACCCACAAAATATAATATTTCCAGTGGTACGAAATTACCGAAAGACAGAAAGATACCACGTTTTCGTTTCATACAAGCACGCATATTATTTGCTGGTGCTGTATTGAAGCCGCGGTGTTGCGGCGTGACGTGTCTCCCCGTTGTTTGTGTGCCCCACGCTGAGGACCTGCGCTAATTTGCGTGCTCGTACGAACACCCGCACCCGCCGCCCGCCCTGCCCTCACGCCTCACCGCTCTCTTGTACGAGTGCGTCTCAGATAATCGTTCAAGTGTCAAACTAATATACTTTCAAATTGAATTTGGATTGCTATAATGAAAGAACCAATATCCATGTTAATATGTTAATGACATATGTTTACCGGAATTGCAGTTTTCCGATGCTTTCTAGAGCGAAATTCAATGGCTTCTACAGCGGAAAGAGATAACTAACTTAATAAGGTAATCGAACCTTTGCGAGCATCAGCAGTGAGGTTCCAGAGGAGGGAAGTGTGTTGAAGTTAAAAATCTATTCAATTGATCTGTTTTGATGTATCGTGCAAAACAGCAGAAGCAGTGAAAGTGATAAATGACACAATGTTATAATGTTAAAATGCATCCAGTTCAAATAACTCAAGTTTCAAATAAAGTTGTGTTAAAAACTCATTGAATACTTATTTTCCGAATTCAAAAAGGAAGTCTGTGCGTTGCTGGAATCAGTGGGCTTCATCTGAATGAAGCGATATGCTAATAATATTTTATTTTGAGAGCTTAACTTTCATTGTGAAGTCTGAAACTTTACATTCTTCATTGTTTCTGCCGTAGTAGCTCAACAACATTTTCATTTTACTTTAGAACACCATTAGTTTTAGCCGGATAACACTTACAAGAACCCGAGCTTCACTAGTTTCACCCGTTATCACTATTCTGTGTCCGGAACATTTTCATTTTATTCTATAACTAAATGATTTCAAATCCATGCACAAGTTTAAAACAGACCATTTTCTTTTTTCGGAAACACCGATAATTCAAACCAAAACATTCCTACTTTGTACAGAACACCTTTACTTTGTCAGAAAATCTTCACTTCATAGCAGGAAATTTGCACTTTATTCGAGAGCACAGGAGCATTCCTCTAAACGCACAGGAGCATCCCTACCTTACAACGGAACATTTTCACTCCATACAGAAACATTTTCACTTTATACTATCATACTTTGTTCAGGAAAATCTATACGTTGTACGAGAACATCTCTTCTTTATACCGGAACATGGTTACCTCATTCTAGTAGACGAGCTTTCTATACCGGTTTGCTGAAGGCGACTGCGTTAACCGAAAATCAATACGCAAGCTCCGGCCTCGTTACCAAGCCGTTTTGGCTCTAACGTTTGACCGTCGAAGTACGAGCACCACCAAATTCGCGTACAGTACGGTAGATCCTGGAATCTTATGCGAACCTCAGCAAATATATATAAAAATTACTCCCAGTTACTCAATTAATATGATGCTTGATTCAAGTTGACTGGGGATATCTGAGGCTAATTTTTATCATTATTTGTTGAAGCTTGAATAAGATGGAACAATTTCATTCGGGAATTGACTGTATAGCATCAGATTAACTGTCATCCTCTTGATGATCGATGCAGAGAAATGCCTTGGTAATGTTCACAAAATGTGCTAAGTCAATGCATTTTTGCAAGTTTCAGCTGTCGCTATTCTTCGGCGACAGTTAGCTAGTTTTTGTCATCAGCTTCGAATATTTAAGAATGGCGAAATCAGCAAAAAGAAGTTCAATAGGATTGATGGGCACAGGATATATGATTATATAGTAAGTTCAAACTGACCTCTGTACTTGAAATACGAACGAGTTTTTGCTGCGTTGCACACGCGAAGGTTTGGGTGTACACTATACGAGTAAAGTGGCTCAGCAAAAAAGTAGGACAAATGGTCATTAACCACAAGATGTGTCACAGCAGTATGCGCGCTAATTACGTTGAACGCTATAAACATCGTTCTGCACTCTTCAGTAGACAGAAAAGACTAACTGTTCCGTAGAATCATATTAAAAAATAAAAATAAAAAATTCCTCCGCAATTCGATGATTTCAAAACGTTTTTCCGAACGATCATGAGTTGTAACATACAAATTCTATTCGAAAAGCGAAACATTTTTCGTCTCATGGAAATAATGAGCTCGAGCATATCGACTGCGACTCTAATTGCCTGGATTGAGCGTTCTCTCTAATTGGAATCTTTTCCAAAAAACAAATGTCTCATTATTTGAAGTTGCATTTCGAATCATAACACACAATTAACTCCATTACTTTCTAAAGTTTAATTGTTTACTTAACTTCAAATGTTCGATGTAAGCATTAGACCCCTCAGGGGGATACAACTACTGTGTCTATGGGAATTAGCGCTCCTAAGGAGACTATGTGAGAGCCCGAGCTAAGGGTTAGGTAGGCTTTCTTTTTGTTACAATAGAATAGGTTTTTATTTTGTTACGGACCATCTTTTTTCGGTTCACTGCTGTCCTGTTTTTCAGCACCTACTACTCTCTTCTTCAACTTTTTCTTGTTTCATGATCTTTCTTAGCCTACTGTTTCTATGCACCTTGTGCATAGATTCTACGTTCCCTCAACTCCATACTAAATGGTGTCTTCATCCTTCCTCTCTTGGAACATCTTTGTCGTGGTAAAGGGAGGCTAAAGCTTTCTTGTATAATAATAATTAAGAAAGCATTAGAATTATTGTAACAGTTCACAGCCATGCACATTATTATGAGAACCGTGTCAGCGTAGAATGACCTGTTCACAAAAAGTGAGTTATGCTAATGATGACCCAAAAAAAAATGCAAATGACTTGTAAGTCTGTCAGGGTCACAATGTGATTGCAAATAGGATAAATCATGGTTAACTTGACTGTATAAGAACTATAACAAAGCATACTCACATTAGAGAAAGATATACTGTACTTGCTAGAAAATCGAAAAATTATAAATTTTACCTTTCACTCAACCTGATTCTACTCAAACCCTGTACAAATTGAGCTGCTTGAACCTTTTCAAAATTGCCACTGCATCAATTTTAATTTTCTTCATTTCTCGTAGTTTGAGGAACTGTGCCAAATGGGAAAGCAATTTTTCATCAAGAGAATTTTACCATTTTAACAAGTAAATAGCATTATTGAATTCGTCTATTGGTTTTGTATATGAGTTGCAGTCGAAAATCGTATTTTAGTCGGTCGTTCAAATGATGAATTATGCATCACTGTCGTCATAGATGGGCCCGTCTAATTGTAAACGATTTGCCGCAACATCATCTTACTTGCATCCAGCATCTAAATCTAAAACAATTTTCACGACTTCATGAGTCCTGAAGAACAGACTTGCGTTTTTTGCCAAAACCCAAAGCGAAACTCGAATGGGATTTACATTGTACATTGTCCATCAGGCACGCTCTCTCTAACTCATGTTCGTCAGTTGACCTCAAGGTGCGTACGGAGCTCCACCTTGTACTGCTTTCTAGGAAGCGGGCCCGAGAATTTGTCCGAATTTCCTCGTCAATATCCTGCCGGAAACCGAGGGAGATTGCTTCAAAAAAGGTTCCAAATTCAGCGTTTGAAAGAAGATTTGTTTGCTGCCCCGCGGTTGCCGAGCTGGAGGCTCCGTAGCAAGTATTTCGACGTCGTGCGAGTGTTTCCTGGCAATCACGATAAGCAGGACATGCAAGTGTCATGTTCTCTCCTTATGACCTGCAGTGTACCATGCTCGTCCACAATTCTTAGTTTATTGTGGCAGGAAAACTCATTCAGAACTGCCAATGTGCTATTTTCCAATTATGATGCATAGAGTGTATATTACATCACTGTATAAGGTTAATAAAAATTCACCAGCAGTTCGTTACAAAATGAGACAGTAGTCTTGCAGTTATGAACTTGAATTAAATATTTCGATCTCACCAGGAGGGTAGTTAAAAATAAACTGTCCAACGTAGTTTGGAGACTCAATGCATTACTCTTATCAGGTGACAGAACGGATTCTTGAGCTTCACTCCGAGATGGAGTCGTACCTATTATGTTTGGTCACGTGCATTTGTTTTTCTGGGAGAATGATCTCCTCGGTATTTAAGCAGCAAATAGCTCATAGCGCAAATTGAAACATTGGTTGTAAGAGTCGGGTTAAGATTTGTATTTCGATTTCGAACGTCCTTACATCTCATTATGGTTTCTCTGGTCGAACAGTAGGTCTATTGCACAGATGTTGCGCCTTAGTTTGTTTTTCCCTTTTACTTCACCTTTCTTTTCGCAGCTACAACATGGTGGCGCCTTTTCGCAGACTGCAGGGAGCTGCTTTAACGATGAGTTGAAAATTCTCTAGTAATCCTAAGTACTCGTATGTATTCACTCAATTTCTGTCTTATAATCGCAGAAATAAAAGTAGAAACGTAAATGTACAAAGTGGAAAACAACAAAGTACGAGTGACAATGGAAACAGTGGTAATTGTTATATTTTTACGTGATTGCTCACACAGAAAGTTTCCTTCTGAAATTTTGAAATTTCGAATCTTATAAATTTAGTAGCTGAAATTTTCTTTTCGTTGCTCTGAGGCCAGACGTAGGCAGTATAGTACAATCCGCTTCAAACACGTCTGGTTGAGCAGCTTGTGCCTTGAGCTCAAGGTGCTGAGCTTTATCCTTAGCTTTGAGGTAATCTTTCGGGAGATTTTAGAACGATCGCTCTCGTCCATCACTCGTTTTTCTGGTGCGCATGAGAGAAAAAGAAGGCTTGGCGAACGAGAGCTCAATGAAGCCTACATCTCTTCACAGGCGCCCCGCCGAGCGCTGGAGCATCGGCCGCCCGTCTTACAACAGCGACTGAAGGAGACCTTCGTTTTTTACCAGCAATTTTGCGCATTTCTGACCGTAACAAAACACGCGGTGTCGCTAAGTTGCGCGGCGCTGAGCGTTCAGTAACATTAATTTTGTTGAATGATAAATTGTAATTTTAAAGCAAACTAGACGGCAGTTCAATAATGAATATTGTTCGATGCGTGCAGAGTAAATTAAAATCCGATGCTTCGTTACATAAACAGTTTTAGCTTTAGAGAATGGTGTTTGTGAATAACTATGTTGATCGCATCATTGTATTCGTGCCCGGATTAATGGACGAATTTTGGAATGCTGCTGATTTCTGGCTACTCAGAGCTCTCTGATAATTCTCATTTTAGCGCTTTCTCTCGTGATGAGCTTTAAAAATCCTCACTAGTCACGTTATCAACGGCGATTTGCTGCCCATTGCATCGCCCTGAGATCTTTTGTTCGGTGCTTGCTTGTGAACAACTACCTGACAGTCGTGTATGTATGAGATAGATTTCTTTTGTAGTCATTGATTCGGCTTGTGGTGTTCAAATCTAAATATTAACTAACTAACTCTTACCTCTAATTCTGCAAGTATGGAAAGGAGATATACAGAGCCTGAGAAAAGTGGCTAAAGGCTTACATTCCTGCAACAGCCATATTTTATGAGTGTGCGGAGGTTTTCCAAAGAAATGATAATCAGAGGTAATTCAAATGCAATGAAAAAAAAAGATAACAAGGATTAGTCAATGACGATTTGAGTTAATTAAAAAAAATTTCTAATAGCAAAGTTTTTTGAGATATTTTCAATACTAATCCAGCACCTTTTTTGCGCTTGGAGTTTTTAGTTGTGTGGAGAGTTCATGCAATCTAAACTTGCTTATGTTTCGAAAGAGGGACAAGCTCGCTTGCTGATCTGATTGTATAGCTTTTTACTGTGTATATGCTGCCTTCGAGCTGTGTTACTACAGTATACTTCTAGTGATATTTCAAAGTGAATTCCCCTCCTTCAAGAATGAGTTGTGTTGCTGCATATGATTATAAGGGGTAACATCTGAAGTGGGAAACGTATATAACTTATCTACTTTTGAAATGTTTGTGCAATATTTTGCATTATCATCATTATGTTAGCTTATTATAACCCTGAATGTTGTTAATACCACGGTCGCAATCAGTATTTTGCTCACGGATTTTATTTCAAGCGATAAAAAGAGCGTCTTGTAGCTCGAGAAGCTATAAGAAGCGAGGATATCCCAACCATTTGTACTGTTGCTATAAGATCCCATATCAAATAATAATTACATTGCTCAGGTGCGTCTGTTCTGGTAGTTTCCGATTAAACACAAATCATGCTTCTATCACGAGTTCACCGAGTACACATTCTTCTCTGAGAAGGCATGCATGACGGTTAGTCATACAGAGGCCACACAGCAAGCAATGCGGTGACCAAGTCCTCTCTGGCTCAGGCGTGAGGGTGTGAGGCGGAACGCTGACTCTCTGTCAGGTTTACCTAATCAAACCGTACGTGTGCTGTCAAGTAGCGCCTTCCCTGTTCCTCTGTCAGTTACACGCTTCATTGCGGTATATTATGGAAGCCCAAGAGGACTTTCTTGTCATGCAATAGGAGAAACTTGAGTCCTTAGATCCAGTAGGGTGACCGCCTACAAGAATCACGGCCTAAACATGCGATATTGAGAGTAATCCACGATACTCAGATGGTGTGATCCTGTATTCGTCACTGCAAAATGTATTTCAATTTTGATGGACGGGAAGTTATAAAACAAGGAATTATTTCTCTAATTTTACTATAGATTCAATTAACACGATCATTATCGAGTTTCATAGACTTCGTTTCTTTAATACGTTAAAACACACTCATTCTTGAATCAAAATAGAGCTTTGCTGGTCCTGGGCAGTCTATCTGAAATATTACGAGATTCATTCAATTCATGTCAAGAAGCAGCAATATTTCTTGCTCTTTTGGACTGAAGGAGTATGCATCGTTGCGTTTTGGACGAGTATGCACCGTGCGCAACTTCCTTTCTTCTGCTCTGTTATATCAGGTGAAATTAAATTGAATAAAGTTAAAAACCTGAACTCTAAGCAGGGAAAGTACATTAACCTGCCAATTTTCGGAATTTTTTTCTTTGTGAAATGAATTTTGAGGTCTCTATAATGAACTAAGTATACTACATTATTTAAATAAGCTTAGATGAATCGTTGAGCTGCTACTGCTGCTAAGCAGGCATCGCACACAGTACTGCTGAGCAGCCACCGCCCTACAGTACTGCTAAGCAGCCACCGCACACAGTACTGCTAAGCAGGCATCGCATACAGTACTGCTAAGCAACCACCGCCCTACAGTACTGCTAAGCAGCCACCGCACACAGTACTGCTAAGCAGACATGCACTTCACTGCCGCACTGCAGAGCTGCTAAGCAGACATGCACCTCACTGCAGCACTGCAGAGCTGCGAAGCAGACATGCACCTCACTGCCGCACTGCAGAGCTGCTAAGCAGACATGAACCTCACTGCAGCACTGCAGAGCTGCTAAGCAGACATGCACTTCACTGCCGCACTGCAGAGCTGCTAAGCAGACATGCATCTCACTGCCGCACTGCAGAGCTACTAAGCAGACATGCACTTCACTGCCGCACTGCAGAGCTGCTAAGCAGACATTCACCTCACTGCCGCACTGCAGAGCTGCTAAGCAGACATGCACCTCACTGCCGCACTGCAGAGCTGCTAAGCAGACATGCACCTCACTGCCGCACTGCAGCGCTACTAAGCAGACATGCTCCTCACTGCCTCACTGCCGCACTGCAGAGCTGCTAAGCAGACATGCATCTCACTGCCGCACTGCAGAGCTGCTAAGCAGACAGAGCTGGAAACATGGAGAGCTGTTGGTGGACTGGACTGGAGCGCACAGGTGTTGAATGGCGAGCGTGCACGAGTGCTACTAAACTTTTAACTAAAATTGTGGTGGTTTGAAGTGAATTTGCTGTGATAAACTGGTATAGTGTGTATATTCACGTGAGTATAGTGTATGAGTGACGGTGAGAGTAGCGTGTAACGTTATTTCTGTTATCGTGGACAGCACGTGGGAAAGTGGGAGGTGTGAGTGTTACCGGTGTTTTTTCTTGCAGTGAAGCCTTTGCCTGTAAGCCTGTGGTTGAGAATGACATGTGATGGGGAAAGTAGTGTTAGGGTTGGAGGTGCAGATAGGAAGAAGGACTTGATTCCGTGTGATACCTGTTCAGATTGGAGAAATATGGATGCGTGCAAGGGCTTCAGAAGGATGAGTGAGAGAGAGCTGAGGTAGTATAAGTTTGCATGCTGGAAATGCTTAATGAGAGAGAGAAGCTGAAAGAAGAGGTTGAGAGGTTGACAGTTCTGACGGCTTCTTTGGAGGGTGATTTAGAGAATGAAAGGAAGCTAAAAGACTGAATAAATGAGAATGATGCAAGGAGTGCAAATGGAGTGAATGAGGAGGCAAATGATGGTGCAAATGTGACAGCTGAAAGTAGAAAGATGAATGAGCATGGTGAAAGGAGTACAAATGAAAAGAGAGTAAATGAGCGACCTGTTGACGCACCAAATGAGGTCATGCACCCGTAGTGGAAGTGGGTGGAAGGAAGATGGATGGATAGAATGAAGTGAGAGGAAGACTTGAAAGAAAGAGTAGTATGAAAGGAAGAGTGTGACCTATGATTAGAATATGTGGAGAAAGTATGATGAAGAATGTGAATAGGTTTGTAAGAATGAGGGGCAATTAATAGTGGATGCACAATCTTGAGAGGGAAGGGAGTGGAAGAGATTTGTAAATATGATGAGAAAGTGATAGATGGCATGGATGATGGTATGATTGTACTGCAAGGAGGTGGCAATCGGTTGCTTGAATGTGGGAAAGAATGTACGGTAAATGCAATTATGAAAGTGGTTTAAAGTGTACGGAAGAAGAATGCTAGAGATGCTGTGACGAGTCTCCTGAGAAGGCCTGCTTGTGATGAGGAATATGAATGGGTACGTTAGGAGGTGAACAGAGAGGTGCATGAGAGGTTTATGAGTTTGAGGGCTGAAAGGTGGAGCAAGCATGAGTTGGGTGCCAGCTTCCTGGATGTGGATAGCGTGATCCAGAGTGGATGTTTTCTTAGAGATGGAGTCCACCTTACACAAGAAGGTGAGATGAAACTTTCCAGGAGATGCATTCAGTGGATCAGGGCTACTCATATCGTAATGGAAGTTGGAACAGGGTGAAAGAAAATCAGTCAAAGCCAAAATAGAAAACGTCTTGAATTGTCTAACAGACTGTAACTAATCAATTTATTTTCATGTCGTGTGTTTTTCAGCTGATTATGGGATTTATCCCGAAATATTAAAAAAATATTTAAAATCTTATTCTTCGTTTTTAAATTTTTAATAAACTTGCGTTATCGCCGAGTAAAACATGTGTTTCATCGTCTAACAGTGTTGTGAAGTTTGGATGTATAAATGTGCGTGGATGAAATGCAGGAAAGTTAGATGACCTTGTTGCGGGATTTGAGAATGAAAAATTGGATTGTGTTGGTGTAGTAGAGACTCAAATGCGTGATAGAGTATGTTTAACATGTAAAGAGAGTATCTTATAATAGGAAAAGGACGTGTAAATCGGCAGAAAAGAGGTGAAGTAGGTCTGATTGTAAAGAATGCTCTAAATTGAAAATGAGAAGAAATTCCCGTTGGAAATGGACCTGAGAGTGAAGATTTGTTAGCAGTCAAATGTGAAAAAATGCATGCAAGAGAATGTGTTGTTGTGATTGCCTGTTATATGACAACTGATGGGACTTTAGCTCATGAAGCGAATGTAAAAAAGGATGAAATACTAACAATGATTGTACGAGAATACTGCTGGTGTCCTCTGATTGAGATGGGTGAAATGAATGGCCATATTGGCCTACTTGGTGAGCCTGTGAATGCTAATGGACAAAAATTGATTGATTTCTGTGATAAGAATGAACACGAGAACCTGAATGTCACAATAGGAAATGGCTTGTATACATGGCAAGCAGGGAATGGAAAACTGCAATTGACTATATGATAGTGAATTGTAGAGCAAGAGTGTGTGTCAAAGAAATGTTTGTAGATGTTTGTAGATGATTTGATATTGATAGTGACCATAAAATGCTTGTACTTGAATATAATTAGGGTGGGAAGGAGTCAATGCAGAAGGTCAGCAGTGTGAAAGAAAATTGGGGGATAAAAATGGCAAACTGGGAAGAATTTAAGAATGAATTAAGCAGATGTAACTGGAACAGGTGTGGAAATGTATATGACCTAAATAGTAAGATAGCAAGAACATTGTACGATGTGGCAGAGCAAAAGATTGGTTAAAATGAAATGCAGGAAAAGTACAGGGAATGCCAAGTGGCTTATAATGAGATAAAAAAGAAAGAATGAGGAGAAAGACTTTAAATAAGAAACAATGCAATATGAGGAAAATGTATGAAAGACAGAATTACTGAGGATGAATGGCAGAGTACATGGAATGAATACAAGGACCAGCAGAAGAAAGTAAAGAGAATTATAAATGAGGCTAGAGTTAAAGAGGAGAGAAACCAAGTTGATAATCTAAGAAAAAAAGGTCCGGATGGAATAAAAGATTGGTATAAGTTTATACAAGGTAATGACAGAGGTAGTGAAGTGCAAGTTAACGAATTAGTGGTCAATAATTGCAATGTGCAAGATAGAGTGCAAATGGCGAAAACAGTTGAAGACTACTGCGAGGACATTGGTGGAATGAATGAGCAGGTAACAAATGATGAACTCGTAAATTTTCTGATCGATGAACATGAGCTGCAAATGGAAGACGAAGCCACTTGTGAAGAGATTGTAAGTTTTTTAAAGAAAGTAAAAAATGGAAAGGCATGTGGCCCTGATAAGATCCCGTACGAGTTCTATAAATGCGGGCGAGAGAGTGTAGGTTATTTGTTGAAGTGTTTATTTGATAAGATATGGAAGAGTGAAAGAGTACCAGATGACTGGAACAAGTGTATTGTAGTTCTATTGCATAAGGGTGGGCATAAGAGTATGAAAGAATTTGAAAATTACAGGCCAATTACCCTGGCTGACACTGTGTAAGATTTTCTGTGGTATTTTGAATAATAGAATGAAATATTTAATTGAAGAACTAGGAGTCCTGGGAGAAGAACAATGTTTTCAGGCAAGATAGAAGGAAGCCAATCTGTTTGTAGTGAGTGAAATAATTGAGTGAATGAGGAGGGATAATAAGAAGGTATATTTAGCATTCCTGGATATTGAAAAGGCGTATGGCAGAGTGGATCGGTTTAAGCTGTTTAAAATCTTGAGAAAAGTTGGATATAGTAGAAAGATAGTAAATATTGTGTAAAGTCTGTATGAGAAAACAAGCGCTATCTACAGGTTAGGAAATTTGGAAACTGGGCAAGTGAGCAGGGTTTCAGGCGTGAGACAGGGCTGTACTCTGTCTCCACTGTTGGTCCGGAGAAACTGAGTTGTTTATTGTATGCTGAAGATGTGGGTTATGGTGAGTGAATCTGGACATGAACTACAAAGGATGCTTAACATTGTGAATGGATATAGTACAGATTTCAAGCTAAACTTTGGTGCCGATAAAAGTCAGGTTATGGTTATCATAAGTGATGAGACTGATAGACAGACTGTGGAATATTGGAGAAATCAGAGTAGGTAGAACTAAAGAATACAAATATCTAGGTTGAATGATAAGTGAAGATGGATGCACTAGAACTAAGGGTGAGAAAGTGGCAAAAGCAATGCAGTGAAGTAGATGGTTAAGTAGTGTGGCCAGATACAAAGCAAACAAGTATGAATGTGTGAGAGGAATGTGGAAGTACGTTGCTGTACCTAGTATCATGTATGGTAGGAGTGCTATAGCCTGGAATTGTGTCCGCAATGCGCATGATTCGTCAGCAAAATGCGCTGTGATCCACTTCTCTCTTACTTCGTGCGTCTCGTGCACATCATGAAAGAGCACCTTCACTCCGTCTAGCGCAATGAAACCTTTACAATCGAGCACTGCGTCTTTTAGAACAACCCTTCTTATGATTACATCGTAATTAAATTCACCGTCCTTTAAAATCAACGCGTTAGTATTCAATTGTTTATAATTAGGCAACGGAATGGAAAGGTCAACTTCTCCGGTGACTTGATTTTTAGAATTAATTCCTCTGATACTCAAATTACTAGGTTTAAGTTTCTCGTTCAGGCATTTGATGTTCCGGTAACTTATTAGACACTTATCGCTACCACTGTCTATGAGAGCACTCAGAAAATTATCATTGTCCTTCAGTATGATCGTGGCCTATATGAATTCCTAAACCTGCTGTCATTATCGTAGCTGCTAAACAAACCTCTGCTGGTTGTTCTGATTTTCCACCTTTAGTCAGTTCTTGTTCTTTCAATACAGCAAATTTGTTTTTACACTGAAACAATGAATCTACAACCTCAATCGATTTAGCTACCGCATCTGGCTTCGCCACCACCACATCAGGATTTACGAGAGTTGTGGACCGACCCTCGGGCAAAATTGTCAAAAACTCCCTCTCAGCACCAGTCATCACGCTCTTCTCAATATTTACTCTGAAAAATCATTGCTCTCAGGAGCTTCAGCGTAGTGCGCTTCGCTCTTGCCACGGCCATTACCGTTCCTGTTTGAACTCGATTTACACTCGCAAGCAAAATACATAGAACTATCCTCTGGACCGCATAGAATGGAAGTGACCTTGAAACGCTGGATGTGATACAGAATAAGGGCTCCAGAATGGACAGCTACAGAAGCTATTAGAGGTGACCTAGGGTGAAGCCAATTTTTAGAACTAATGATGAAAGCCGTGTTAAATTATTAGGTAAGAATTAAGAGGGAGCAGAATAGCAGGTGGGCAAAGCAAATATTTGAATGGAATCTGAGTGTAAGCTATTGGGAGAAAATATGTTTGGGGCATGCAAAGAAACTAAGTATGCAAAAGATCATTCGTGTTAGAATTGGGAGACCTGTGGATGAAGGGCTTTTAATGCATGTTGGAGGTGAAGGACCAGAGTGGGACTGTAAGAGGTGGAAAAAAGAGATTGAGAGGCGAAAAAAAGAGTATGGATTGAATAAGTGGAAGCTTAGCGTGACGCGAAAGCCTACACTTATCTGGTATATATATGCGAAAGGAAGTGCCTAAGTGTGAGATGTTCTATGATGGTAGTTTTGGAAGCCAACTCTTGTTTGGTGTGAGGTGCATGGCATTGAGCGTGAATAGACGCACATAGAGGTGGAATGAGAATAATAATAGATTATGTCGGCAGCGTGCTGGGGGAGTGGAGGGAACAATTGAACATTTCGTGCAGGAATGTATTAAGTATGAGCAAGAGAGAGAGTGAGTTTCATTAATGTTGTGAATGAGCAGCATGGAGAGAATGAGTGGTATACCAGATCGTCCAGATGTGCTGAAGATGATTGAGGTATGAGCTGTCTTACTGGATTGGACCAGGAGTGTAATTTGAGTTTCATTGAAGCTATGAAAATTTTTCTTCTACGTGCCTTGAGTAACAGACAGTGACTGAAATGAGCCAGTCAGGTAGAGTGGGCTGTAATGACCCACAATGCTTGTAGGTGGATTTTTGACGTACTGGTCATCCCAGTGATGCCGTCCAATGGCAGCTCGTGACAAGGATTGGTGGATCCTGAGTAGTCTATTGGACAAGTCTGGTACACAGGTGCTGAACTCTTTTGTGTGAATATTGTGGGTATTGCGGAGGGACTTGTAGGCCGTTACAAAGGCCCCGACGCTGTCGGCCCTCAACTTCAAGTTCAAATGCGCCTTGCTGTCGCACTGCAGAGCTGCTAAGCAGACATGCACCTCACTGCCGCACTGCAGAGCTGCTAAGCAGACATGCACCTCACTGCAGCACTGCACAGCTGCTAAGCAGACATGCACCTCACTGCCGCAATGCAGAGCTGCTAAGCAGACATGCACCTCACTGCCGCAATGCAGAGCTGCTAAGCAGACATGCACCTCACTGCCGCACTGCAGAGCCGCTAAGCAGACATGCACCTCACTGCCGCACTGCAGAGCTGCTAAGCAGACATGCACCTCACTGCCGCACTGCAGAGCTGCTAAGCAGACACAGCCCCTGCACCGTCGGCTCCTCGCCTTGTTTTTGCCCGCCTTCGTCCCGGTAATTTGGAGTTTCTTCTGGCCTGCGCTGGCGTTCACTGCGCCACTTGCGAAGTAGGACACTCATTCTCAACCATTTATTTGTGTGTTTGCTAACTTAAGCGAAAAACACAAGAATGTTTGGCTCACTTGCTCAATAAAGAGCAATTTACGACAGCGCTAATGAAACGTGCATGTTTCAACTTAGGCATTTTGTCTGCCTTGGTGGGGGATTTTAAAGTTAACGAGCGTTGCAGCAAAAAAAAAGTTCAATGAGGTGTAAATGTTGAGCTGTGATCGTACAATGTTACATGATTACGTGAAACGCGCAAATATTTTATTTGCTCCCTAAAGTGCCTCACGATATCGGTATTAGTTTTACGTATTAATACAAGTTTCCACCTAAATTCTCATTTTACTGAAAACTATAAATGTTAGGCAAGCCTTCAAAAACATTTGATTTTGACCTGGCTTTGTACAAAATTCAACATGTCGATGTAAACTTAGATTCAAAAATGTATACATTAGATACCTATGGCTGACACACGCGATAATATTTTTGATCTGAACTTCGAAGACGTGACCACAGCTGACCTCAGAACGCAACAAGTTTGAGCGGCAGATTCCTCACTAATCGACCACTGTTCACCTCATCTAATCCTCAGTGCTGTGCGAGCGCAATTCGGCAGCGTAACGTTTCGGTTACTTTTTGGGCTTAGGTTCACGTGCTGTACTACTTTATTGTCGTACTGTTTTGCGCGCTTTAAACATCGTCACCGCCTCTGTAGGCTGCCTGTCCGGAGGGACCCATGGACGTGTGGGAGCTTCTCGGACCGTCGCATTGATGGCCCAGACTGGGTAACCGTGAAGTGTGCCAGGAACACTTTTGCGCTATATCAATTGTGAACTTTTAATGTTCTGGTCCTCTGAGCAAGAACCTGATAAATTTTTCACTTTAATAATGCCGTGTTTGCTTAGTTCAACGTGAATTTATTCAATTTCAAAATTGAAACGTTAAATTGTTAATGTAACCACTGTAATGCAGTAGGGACATCTATTCATAGGCATAAAAGTGTGCGCTGGGTGGGAGATGCCTGGAGGGAGGAGTCGGAGTGGCCTTTGGTTCGAAATAAAACTTCACTTAGAGCCTTTGACTTTTCTTCGTCTTCCATTTTTCTGCGCAGGCTTTTCGCCCCGTGAAGATGTTTTGCACTCCAAACGCAGAGCTGCCAAAATTCGCAAACTTGTTTGCTCCGAGCGCTGCAGAAATTTCTGTTAAATTGATTTTGCTAGCGACGCTTGCAAATACAAGTAAACGCAATGTAACTTTCGGGGGAGGGAAACCAGGAGCTGGAATCTCAAGCAATTTTAGACGTGGTCGTAGCGCGCAGCTGGCAAAATAAGTTCTAAGTTCCCTTCCCTTCGCTAGGCCACCCATACAATCACAGAGCATCTGGTCATCCTGCACGGCTTCCAGACGCTCTGTGGGAAGAACGTAGTTGACTTAGAAGCCAAGCCAAATAGACTTAGAAACACTTACGTTGCCAGCTGCACCGCTAACTACGTAAATATTGCGCTCAAAACAGAACTCCATAGAAAACAATGGGTAACTTGTGTTCCATCCAGTTTCTTAAGGAAATATCGAGCTCATACTTGTAAAAACACACCAATGAAAATTGTCGAACATTACGTTTAATGGAGTGCGATGTTCGTTTGTGTCGCGTAATGATGGTTAACGAAACGCTCATTGGTTCTACCACGTGTACGAGATCGATTTTAGTCCCTGAATAAAAGGATCGAGAGCAGAAGTCTCGGACATTATCGACTGGACTTTTCTCTCAATGTACGCAACTATTGCATCTGTGGAAGTTAGAATTCAAAAGTAGAAAATGTGAGGTCTCGAGTTTGAAGGTTAGGTCAAGTGTTACTATAGTTGAGATAAAGAGTTTTTGTTTTTTATTACGGACCATCTTTTTTCGATTCAGTGCAGTGAAGTTTTTCCAGTAAGTAAATTTTTGGTCTCAGACTTTCATCTTGTTGCATAAACTCTTTACAAACTTGCTGTTTTTTCCTTCAGGGAGATATAACTATTGTATTTATGGAAATTAGCGCTCCCAGGGAGATAATGTGAGGTCTAGAGTTGAGAGTTCGGAAGGCCTTCTTTTTGCTGAAATAAAATGTTTTTTGTTTTGTTAAAGACCATCTTTTTCGGTTCACTACTGTCCTGTTTCTTAGCACCTCCAACTTTCTTCTTCAACTTTTATCATCTTTGATAATTTTCTTCCCCATCTTACTGTTTCTATGTGCAAAAAATTTTGTGTGGGAAAACACCTTGTGCAAGTTTTCGCATTCCCTGAACTCCATGCTAAATGATGCCTTCATCCTTCCTCTCTTTGAACATCTTTGTTGGGGTAAGGGAAGCTAAAACTAACCTATAATTAATCAGTTAATCAATCTTACGGTTTCTATGCGCAGGGTGTGGGGACTCACCTTGTGCGTAAATATCCTGTTTTTTTTTTATTCCAGTCTAAATGGTGCTTTCTATCGGGAACACCTTTGCTGAGGTTGAGGAGGCTTTCAAACACTTTTAACACGTTCTCCGCGTTGCAGCGGTGGTTAATGGTTGTTTGATTAGGTTGCAAGTAGCATAAGTGTGAAATCGTATGGCAGTTATGATTTTAAAAAGGTTGCGAAGCAGATGAAATGTTGTTCATGTATACTGGTACGTGAATGAGCAATTTACCTAATGGTACACATATGGCCCAACACGCGGTGAGCGTGTTAATTTTATCTGGCCTGTGTTTCTATCAAGTAGCTTCTGAACGTTGAGAACAGATTTACTTCGGGTCTGCTATAGCAGCGTGATGTGCTGCGAGGCACTTTTTTATCTTGTGCCCCCGAGTGACCTTGATTTCTGCAGTTACAGTGCTGCTGTGCGTCTTTCATTAACCTTAACCTTAACCTTTCAATCCGATGTGAAAACTTTCAAGTGAGTTCGGTTATAGCCGCTGAATTGCGGGACGTAAAAGTAAAAATGTTAGTAGTTCCTGATTAAGTGTCATGGGAAGGCGAATTTCCAAGTTTTGGGATTTCGTACGAGTGAGGATACGAGTGAGGGACGCTTACTTTCGAAGACGTTGTTATGTTCCGCTTAACTGAAACGAAACAGTTCAGTTTAGAGCTTAGCTCATGCACTAGTCAATGACAGCTTTGAAGAATGCAAGGGCTGTGAAAAATAAAGGAAGAACGGAACAGTAAAATAAGCCAGAATAAATTAAATTTTTCAATCATTCTCTCATTTAGTCTTGAAGGGCAGTCGTTTTATGGAAGGGGTAATTACATATTTCTGGGGTATCTATTTTCTTTCTTCCAATTTTCAATTTCGATTATCAAGGCAGAAAAGCATAAATTTCGTGCTTAATTTTTTATATGGTTCTCCATTGAGTAGACATGCTATTACGGTACTGTTTAATCCATCTTGGACACTCTTTCCTCATTTGCAGTAGCTAATGATTGTATTTAAAAATCTGGAATTCCAATTATCTCGCAGACAATACGGAGTGAACTTTGAAGAGAACACCTTAACCAGACAGAGGCCTGTGAATAACACACACTGCAGGTTTAATTTTTTAATTTTAATGCACTGGGAAGACCAATGAACAGGTACGAAGTCGAACGGAAAATCGTGAACAGGAACGATACGAGTCTCCAGTGCGAGTTGGTTTTATGTTGCTCGTCAAAGCGAGTCTTTGACCATAGTTTAAACTCGTAGGTCAAGACGCTGGTGGTTTCTCAGCGTCGGGAACCTTGTTTAAGGTTGTGCAAATAAGAAGAGAAGCGCGCTTGCACCCTCGTCTGCTTCAGCTAGCAAGGATTGGAAAGAAGTTTTCCAGACGTCTTGACTCTGCTCTCGAGCAAAAGTAGATGTACAACGGTTCACTGCAAGAGGAGAAAGAAAAGTTGAGAGAATTAGTTTGACAAATTCACTGGATGAAGATAACTGATTAAGGTAAATAAAACGTTTAATGAAAAGAATTACACAAATCTGAGATTGGCACTCTTACCCGCTTAACGCTAAGCATTCGGTGCAAAATGCTTGCGCTGTGAGACAAAAGAATGAAGTTGCAGAATCGAAGGGAAGGTGCCTCTGCAGTGAAGGTATACTGTAAAAGAAAGTTTAATCGTGAAAATAGGGTCACAAAAGGCGAGTTGAAGTTATGAAGTCAATATGATTCAGACACTATCTAAATTCACTAGTGCATTGAAACTCACCTAAGGAATTTATCCTCAGTGAGGTTTCTCCTTTTTTAGTGGCAAGTAAGGTGAAAGGCTAAAGTGGAGCAACAGAACACGGAAGAGAAATCCCGTTGGTCTTAATATCAACATAAAGTAATTAATTCTAGCTAAATTACGGACAGCTTTATTGATGACTGTATAGTAATAATCGCCTCTCGAGGAGGATGTTATATATCGGTGTGAGACTTGCAGGGCAAGCGCCGCCGGATGTCTTGGTTGCATTTGGGTTCGCTTGCCTGGGAGCCGGAAGAGCCATAAACCGCCGCCGGAAGCTGGCCGGCGAAGTCCTTTATTGTG
>JACJUY010003623.1:45670-83491 GCA_014220935.1 Platorchestia sp. MABIK
TTGTCTTAGTAGGCTTCCTCTACCCATAACGGTAACAGAACTAGAACCGTACGAAATGATCTTTGCAGTGAACTCTCTCGAGAAAACTCCAGTTACGTGTGAAAATATAAAAACTCACACTGATGCGGATAGTAAACTTTGTCAACTCAAACAATACATAAAGTTTGGCATGCCTCCTAAACCTAATCCTAATTTGTCTAAATTTTAGAACCTGCTACCTCAGATGAGGTAGTAATTAGTAATGAGGCGATTAATAATTGCCTCTCGAGAAGGACAGCTAAAGCAAGTTAATATTCGCCAGGTTACACATTAATAATTAACACGTTTCCTGCGTATTGGGCCACATGTGTACCAATGGGTAAATTGTCCATTTACGTCCCGGTATAAATGCACGACATCTTATCTGTTTCGTGACATTTTTTAAAAATGATTCTTATCCTGCGAAATGGAATATTATCGTGCAATTGTATTTTTCTTATTCATTGGGAAGAATTAAAATTTATTCAAGCTGAAAAATCGATTTCCCCATTCTGCTACTTACAACCTAACCAAACCAACAGTAAACAGCCACGGAAACGCAGTGAACGTGTTAAGAACACCCAAGTGAAAAGAGTGTCACGGAAGATGGAAATGCAAGTAGAGGAGAAAAGTGAAGACAGCACAAGAGGAACAGAAATATTCGTCCTCCTGCTAAACAGCGAGCCTTGATGGCAGCCCCGATGGAACTTCACAACACTTGTCCGTTGCACAAAGAGTAACTACCTCTGGCACAGGTAACACTGGGTGACTTTCAGAAGCAAAGGCATAGATGATAATAGTAACCATGATAATAATAAAAACTAGGGACAAGTTCACGATCTCTCCTCCGTCCGTGCTCCAAACCTCAAGTGTGTGGTGAAACTAGATCTATACGACTTTGTTACGGAGGTGAATGCACTGTATTTCTTATAGGCCATATGGCTTCCAAGAGATAGATGCACTTCGCTTCTATGTGCAATGGTAAAATCCAGAAATGCAAGTTGCGCGGTAATTCCGAGAGTGACCGGACGTTACAGGCTCAGAGCAAGTAAACAGCCAGGAAGAAAGGCTCAAGCGGCCTAGGGCCGAGCGCAGGAGCAAAAGGCGGACCCGCGCGCCAGAATACAGCGCCCTAAAGTTTCAATGGGCAAACTTTTACTGCTCTTGGAACCCAGCTAAATTATCGGAGGCCATGGCTGTCAAAATATAAATTCTCATGATTTCTGAGCTCGTTTCGATCATTTCTCTTACTTTTCTCTTGGGAGAGGAACAGCGTGCGTCTTGTCGAGCCATCATACCCAATGCGGCCGAGCTCTAGTTTTGGTGGTCGGTAAAACGAATCCCTGTGGGATTCGGCTAGTATCGAGGCATTCGAAGTTGTTTAAGCAATGTAGTGTACAACCCGTTCAGGTTCCAGGCATTGCACGTATTTCTCATAAGCTATTTTCAATTAATTCCTCAAGAAAAATAGATATATAAATTCAGTGAGCTGCTGTACTACTAGAAAAATTATGTTACTAATAATATTAGCCCATTTGATCAGATAAATTGCCAGGTTGCCAAATTATTTTTATACGAAACATCTCATGTAGAATTATGGCAATTGGTATTAGGTAATTATGGAGTATTGAATATAGTGGTTTTTACCTGCTCTCATTTGAGAGTGTACATTTATGTTCTTGGAACCTTGTGAATCTTGTGAATATGTAATAAATAACAACTGCAAACCTGTCACGTATACTTCTACAACTAATTCTTACAGTTATCGAGCAGTACCGCTAGTAAAGGCAGCGGTCGTCAGCAGTCCTTCCGTATCGCTGTGACGTCAGCAACTAGGTGTAGAAATGGACATCTACCGTGCGTTGTATCATACCAGAGGTGTATATGTTGGGTCTGCTTTTTGTGGTATAACTGCCGGCCTGCTTTCTTCAAAAGAATCGTGCCAGCGCACTGACATAACCTTGTACGGTCAGCGCAACCGGAAAAATTGAAGCTTAGTAAAGCTAAAAGCTGGCCTAAGCTTCAACACTTCGGAAGATTTTCTCAGCATCATCAACTGGAGTAGGTCACTCACCGAGACCCAGTCACAATGACAGCGAAATTACGGACATCGTGCGTGGGGAACAATCACATTCAGAGCAGAATTCAACAGTGGTTTATACAGGCAAGCAAATACGGTCTCCTTTGAAAATGTGGTTCGCTTAATTTTCTCCTCAATCAAGTCTCGTATGAAACGAGATCAGGCAAATATATCTCAAAATAACAACAGAATGACTTAAGCATAGGATCTCTTGAGGTATTTCAAACACACTAAAATTCTGTAGACTAAGGGTTTCTGCAGATGCTTGCAGGATTGCCACGTGCGTGCCATGGGAAAGCGTGCCTGCAGAGCTGACGGTCAGTTTGTTGATTGGATGGCGACAAAATGCAGCCACACACGAAAGCTGGAACGAAAGTTTGGGGCTTGTTTTTATCGAACGAGGGGCAAAGAAGGAACCTTCCAACATCACGTACGAGAGGCCAACCTGGTCTGACCACTTTGACCGCAATTGGTTAAACC
Organism: Platorchestia sp. MABIK; assembly: GCA_014220935.1. Classification (NCBI taxonomy): domain Eukaryota; kingdom Metazoa; phylum Arthropoda; class Malacostraca; order Amphipoda; family Talitridae; genus Platorchestia; species Platorchestia sp. MABIK. The sequence goes on from JACJUY010003623.1 coordinate 48,249, forward strand.
GATATTCAAAATTCAACTCAAATATAAAGCCAATTGTAGAAAGCAATATTGAAAATAGCAAACATCAAAGGATGTTTTTTATTACAATCAAGCCTGATACATATAATCTTGGATATTGGTTTTTCATAGAAATCTTGCCTTCATTTAGTTTTAAGTAAGTATTTATGAAAACTGAGTTTGTAACTACTGGTCGGTAGCAGCATTATGAAAATCCCCTCCGTGGCCACCGGTTGTGCACGTCGCTGTCAAAGTGTTAAGAGAGGGTGAAAGTTTACTTTGGACATGACAAAGCGTGACACAACGGCCATTTTAGGAGGATAAAAGATGCCACATTCATAACTGAGACACAGCGAGTAGCACGCTGTTGAGGTGACTGGAATTCACGTCTTGAACGCAACTTGGCTTAAGATTTTCATGAGTTTCCTGGTGAAGTAATAAATATTGCTTAAGAATTCCCGTCTTCAAAGTTTAATAAGAAGATTATTTTGGTATTGAAGCCCTACGAGTGGGTATTGAGAGGGGATAATATCTTCGAGTTTGAAGCGCACCAAAAATTTCTACACGAACAAATAAAAAAGTCATGAATTCAGACTTATAAATTAACATTTTTAAATTCCTCGCATTAATTCTCATTCTCTTCAAAATAAATTGTCCTTATTCAAGTGTGGCACTTAGAGCTATGCTTGCTGAGGTTTCATGTAATGTACATGTGTATTTACAAGGTGTCAAAGAATGAATGACTCGCCCAATGTTTGGCGAATTGTGCCACGAGTGTTTTGTATGATAGCTGAATAAGTTTTATTTTTTAAGCTCCTCAGTACTTTTTTCTACCTTCACGGGGGTTTACAAAAGGTCGAATAAACGTGGTTAAAATTTGAACATGCTTTGGTTTAAAAATGGCCAATTGGAAATTGTTTGTTTGGTGTTCCCAAAGCGACGCTCTCGGATTGCAACTGTATTAAAAGCTTCGTCCAGATGATGATCGTCCCAGACGCGGAAGGAAGCTAACCGCCAATACGTTAAAAAAAATTCTGCAAGCTCTACAATGAGCAAGTTGACCGAAATTCGGAGTGTCCATGAGAAAACTCGGTCGTGAGACTAGAATCAGTTGCAAATCTGTTCGACTAATGGTTCAAAGGAACTTGGACACAAGCCCTACAGTCTACAAAAAGTTCGACTCCTAACGAATGACAAACGTGAACGGCTCTAACGATGCCGTCAACACAAACGTCGGGCCTCAGATCGCCGATTGGAGCGCATCCTTTTCACAAATGAGAAGCTGTTCATTGTGAAACAAGCGCACAACCATCGAAACGGCAGGAGTTGGTCCACTGAGCTTCCTGGCAGTTGTGCAATCGTCGAACACCGTCAAAATCAGCTTTCAGCCCTGGTCTGAGAAGTAATTAGCGCCAGCGGCTAAACACCCCTTGTTTTCGTTGATCGATTCAATATTAACCAAGAAGTATCCCGTCGCGACTTTCTCGAGGGCTTAGCAGCGATGCAGAATAGACGTTTTAGCGCCGCGAAATAAGGCGAAAAAGACTGAGGACTGGTGTGCAAAGCCCTTTCTCCGGATTTCATCACGTCTGTAAAATGGCCACCCTACTCGCCAAATCCTCAATTCAACGGACTACAGCGTGTGGTTTGTTTTGGAAACCAAAGCGTGAGCTAAGCACCACAAAATTTTAGAGTCTCTTAAACAATATAGCTGTACCGAGAGTGGGACCGTCCACCCCCAGAAAACTCGCGGCTCATTATCGAAAATTTGTTCGAACGTTTGAAGCTCGTATGGTCACAATTGGAAGCCACTTTGAAACCAGCTGAACACGTTACTGCTTAAGGGGCGTATCAATGTCATCCTTATGTGCTTTTTCTGAATTTTAATTGTTTAATAAATTTTTGAGAAATAGCGTTCGTACGTGTCTTCTCTTGTCACCCAGTGTATTTTTGTCATCATTATCATTGAAGAAAGATGGAGTCTTCCAAAAGCCCTTATTTCTAGACGGCAACTTAGTGCTACAGTATTCGAACGAAATTACCCCTAACTATGGTAAAACAATTGATGTATATATATGTTTCTACCATTATGTATCGAGATATTTGTAGTTAGTCGCGGAAAGAAAGTCTTTTTTGTAATAGATTAACTATGAAATGTACACTAATACGAGTAAGGTGAATGTTATTAGTATATTATTCATATTCAATATCCTGAACATTATCATCATTCCATAATTTTATTCATTCGATGATACCAGCAAATGAACACTGAACGGTCTGTGAGCACCAGACAATCGGTCGAGCGTCACATTTCTCGGTCACAAAAATTTGCACGCTCTGTTGTGGGTCTCATTGCCAGTAGCTGCCGGCAGAAGCGGTGCTGCATAGTTGGCGTGCTTCACATAGAGGGCGTGATGTCCTGCCAGCCTCAGGTAATGACGCGTGCTGGCCACGCTCTACAATACGCCGCGCAGTCCGTCTCAGTCGTGTTGTTGGGCTCTCGCGTCGAACACAGGAGCTGAATATTTGCCTAAATATTGTGAGTGTTTCCGAGGTAATTCTAGACCGTTACAAAGGCCCCGACACTGTCGACCCTCACTGTAAAGTTCAAGTCATTATCGCCAATTTGATCGCACTTATGAAGCTTATATGGTTACAATTGGAAGCCACTTCGAAACAAGCTGAAAATATTATTGCTTAATGGGCTTATCATTGGTATCCTTATGTACTTTTTCTGAATTTGACTTGCTTAATAAATTTTCGGAAAAGAGTGTTCGTAGGTGCAAGGACTTGCATGCCGCAAGCTGGGATGGATGCAAATTTTTTTTTTAATAGGGTGGAATTGTTTTAAAATTATCAGGTTTAAAATGCTTCCTTTTAACAAGCATGAATCTGTGTGTCCAAGCTACTTCCTTTCAACACATGGATAAGTCTTCGAGCATAGAGAACGTTATCTTGAGAATTATTCTAATTCAAAAGATATCATCTGTTTCATTCGTTTCTTGTTGGCATTGTTGGGCTAAGTGCCTTCATCTTTGTACTTGATTGCAGGCACTTAGCCCAACAATGCCAACAAGAAACGAATGAAACAGATGATATCTTTTGAATTAGAATAATTCTCATGATAACGTTCTCTATGCTCGAAGACTTATCCATGTGTTGAAAGTGGCTTCATCTTTGTACTTGATTGCAGGCACTTCCGTAGTGACTGAACCTTTCTCTTCTCTGAGAAAAAGTCTGCTGAAAGTCTAATAGATTTTTGTTTTTCTCAAGTGATAAGGCAAAGTAATCTCTTAAGGAAATCAATGTCGAAATCATTGCCAAAAATTGTAATTACTTGGAAGCAATAACGCTCAAAATGTTTGCAGTTCATTTGAATAAATTTTTAAGTGACATCGATCCTGCAGACATTTTAATGTATCGGTTTATCAGCCACGCAGAATTGAAATAAGAAACCGTTTTGTCTAGCACAGCGTCCGCTCCTCTCCCTGCACTTCTTTTATGAAACGCAGGAACGAAGTTTTGTCTTGTTTTATATCATTTTCTGATAATTATAAAATAACACACTTTTCATCTTCTGAAACGTTCTGCTTCCGGCCCTTGCGTTCTTGATGGCTTTATAATTGTTCAAAGAAAATTTTTCTCTTCTCTTGCGGATACGTGATGCGCAACTGACAAATTGATCTGCTGAGCGTTGATTATGTTCACATTAAGAAATATGATTCATCCGAAAGTTCATGAAGTATTTCATGACCTCACCAAACAAATTCCAGATCTTATCAGACTGTGTGTCTAGACGCCTGTCTAGACGCCTAATATAACCTGCATAGCGTGTGTTTTGGAGAGGATACATCGGAGGAGCATCCTGCTCAATTTGTGAGACTTATGGGTACGTGGGAGGGCACAGAGAGTTGTGAGGGCACGCGTTTTGCAAATTGTTACTATTTTTTGGCCAAACGAGTGAAGGTCGCAGCGTTGATTAATCTTACGCTACTGCTGCAGAGAATGTGTTCGTTACGAATTATTTAATTGGAAATTACCGACGGTCAAATTCAATTAAGGGACAGTTCACCACAAATGCTAATGTTTACATTAGAAAATAATCTATCGCCAATAAATTTATCTTGTAAAGCATACTGATTGTTTTTAAATTTTCTGCATTTGTTCAATCGTGGAGAAGTACTAGAGACACTTTAATCAAAATTGCACATATTAGATTGGTGTCACTTTTGCCTTTCAATTTCCAAAATTGAAAAAATTCAAGTATCGACAATGAAATGTTTTCTTCGTTAGGTTCTCCTAATGAGCTACTCATACTGTCCTACTTAAAATGTAGAACAGAAAAAAATTGTAGTCTTTACTCGAAGTTAACGGAAGACAATCGATCTTATAAACTCTGTAAAAACATACTCAAATAACCCTTGGCAAAGAAAGTAAAATGTTTAGAGACTGTTAATGTGGTTTAAAATTTGCACCTTCTTTATAACTGGGCACTATCTCACGGTAACCCACATTGGATGCGAACTTTTTGGTCAGTGTAATCTGATGTTCTCTTGAAAGTATTCAATGACTCTTAAGTTTCCTAGACCCCTGGCATGATACTCATTTCTTCTGCACAAACTTCACTAGGTTTCTGCATTAATTGTAGCATGATTTTAGGAGTATGTACCACGTGAGAGATGATTTTTATCTCGAAGTTGATATATGAGGTTGTGCCGAGCTTGTTTTTGGATAGATTTTAGGTTTGAGTGGTTCTGAGTAAGTCCTATGTAGATCCTAGCTCTTCGATTGATAACGGGCGCGTTTCAATGATGCACACGAGCAATGCACTCCCGAGCTCAAGAGCAAAGCTGCAATTGAGGTTTTAATGTTAACCTCTGCAACTCCGGCGCTCTCATCGAGGGGCCTGTGAGCACCCGACTGCAAATGTGGCCAGGGTAATACGCGGACTGTGGAAAGTTGCAAGATTTATTTTCAGTCGAAGCTCTCAAGTTTAAAAGTTTTTCGAAGCAAGTTTGACCATACAGACGATCAAGCATCTGACATTCTCAGGGTCTGCCAGATACTGAGAGGTCTTCCAAGTTAAATTTAATTCTCCCTGAGAAAAACATTCAGAACCAAATTGAGGATCTTGACCAGGGAAAGGCCAACCTGGCAATCCTCAGCATTACCCTCTAGGTATAGGATACATTGCCCTGGTTCGGACAACGAGCTACGGCGTTTGTCGGAGCGTCATGTGGCCGGTGCCTACCGCTACTCGGGCTCAAGTTGTTTAGACCCCGGCGACAGCCCGCAATGAACGATGTCTGCAAGTTCCGCTCAAAGTTTGACAGCACTGCGACGTTTTTGGACCTGGGCACAAATGAAATTATCCCAGTCGTAGCCTCGTAGGTACGGGTGCTAGTTTTTGAAGAAACTAACAATTATTCTCAGTGTAATCAGAAATGTTGTGGTCCCTCACAACCAACTGTTTGGTTGCCTACGAACAACCGAAATGCTACGAGCAACAAATGCGTCTGACTCACGTATCTCACCATTATGTTTTGAAAAGAACCGATGTTGTTTCGTTATCGATGTCTTCGTCAAACAACAAAGCATCTGTACAATCTACCCTATTATCCTTCAGATTATTTCTTGAGTGAAGAGTAATTAATATAAAGAACACCTGTGTCCCAACTCTTGCCCAAAGAAAGAAGGCCGACGCTACTTCCCCTTGGCCTCAATTTAACCCTTACCCTCCACCCATATAGCCTTTCTCTACGTACACCCGCTCACCCATCCTCCTCTACGAGAGCCATTACGGCATTGAGTCGTCACGTCGCTTTGACGGATTTACTTCTGTTTTTGTACTTTTAGCTATGTAAAATTTTAATCATTTTAGGGAAATTAGATGCAGGATATACTTCTCACTTAATAAACCAGGATTGGGAATATTTTTACTAGTTAACTTTCAAAATCATCCCCATCCGTTCATAGCCTGTTGGGTCCCAGTAATGTAGAAAGGGCTTGGCTTGAACGCTTACCCTCGGTCGATCATGGAGGAGCGCAGACGGGAGAACATTGAGAAGGAGGTTACACATGAGAAGGATTCACCTTATGAGGATACCTTCGTGAATGGTGGTGTTTTTCAACAAGAACGAGCGTCATTGGTTCAGAGATAACGTCTGTTATAATGTGCACCATTTGTTTCAAAAATTACATCAAAGGATGGAAAAAGCCCTCCTCATCCAACTAGATCAAATTAACATCTATCATAATTAAATGGCCTCTCTTCGTCTTCAACGTCACCGACGTTGTAAAGGAAGACGTGAGATAAGTTCTCATTATTACCATCATGCCTAGTCATGTTTCTCTCTATGCATCTTTGAGATATAATGCGTTCCATCATTCATCAATATCAAGTGTGAAAGTGCTTTTCAAATCTTGAATTTCTTTAGAAGAGAAAGAGAGAGAGTGTGATGAAGGCCAGATAGAAAGAAAGTATAATTGTGATGAAAGCGAATGTGCACAAATAAATGATTGTCTGGGAAATTGGGCTTTACTGATAAAACTGGCAAGCTTATCAAAAGCACTACTTAGTTACGATCATGATTGAATCGATCATTTATTTCTCATCGATAAGGCAATTTCTTGAATTTCAACTTGCGGATGGTAGCAACAAATTCGTTCATTAATTTATTAGTAGTGCAAGATCAAAAAAGTAAAATGAGGTCTCATATAATCAGCGAGTTATCGATAATAAAAAACGAATCGTTAACATCAGAGGTATCAGTGGGGGAATAATTGAGATTTGAAAATGGAATAGTTACAACTGGTAAAAGCGGTGGGAAATAACCTAAAATAAAAGAACCTAAACTAATAGTTTTTTGCCCTAATATACAAATAGGGTTCATCGTAGAACTTGCTTGTATGCTCCGCTTGGTAACTCGCCTATTCATAAGGGACTGAATAGCTAATACGTAAAACGTGGAGAGGCTTCACTTTGAAGTCCAAAGCGGAAACATTCACTGCTCTGAGCGGTAGTAAAAAAGTTACCAAAAACTTTTCGAAATAAGAACATTTGAAGCAGCTACGTCTCCATCACTCAGCATGCGGCGACGCCTCGTAAGCAGAGCGCTGCTCTGGTATTGAAAAGCTTGCATGAGGCGGTATCTGTCGCAATTACGGAGCTTCTCTTAAAGCAGCGCCAAACTTCGGGAATATTTCGAGACTTCGGCGGCGCTCGCGTATCAGTGGCTTACGCAGATTACGGCGATTCCTTGCAAGCGTATGAGGCTTCGCCGTCAATCGAAGGAAACTTTGACTTCGAGATGGAGTCGCAGCCGGGCGCTCAGCGGCGATATTGGCTGCTGTGTGGAGGAGAGAGCAGCCCAGTGGATGATGGCGCCCGCACTCCAGCAACTAGCACTAATTCTCTCATTTTTACCAGTCACTCCCTGGACTACGCTCTGGCCGATCATTAATGTTCAATTTTAACGAATTTTAAGGCGTCGTGAGCATTGAGCAAGTTCCTTTTTGGAAACTTCGAGTCGCGATCGATGCTGGCACCCACGGAAATTAGTGCCACATCAGTGAGCAGCGCGAGCTATAACATTAGGTGTCGCGGGATGCTCAATTAAAAGTCAGCCAGGGCATCTGCTCGTATTATTGTAGTTACGGCTCGCGCAGCGCAGTTCAGCGCAGTGACGTTCACGTGAGGGGAGGTCGCCGCAGCATCTTAGATGGCAGTCGAGGCTGCCGTGCATGGCCGAGTAAAATTGTGCTGCTTCGCCGAGAACTTTCATGCCGTAGTAAGCCACTGCAATGGTGAATAGCTTTTTGCGCAGCCGCTAAGCTACGCCGATGTTGCGTCACGTCAGTGATGCGCTGATTGAAAGCGGCTTGCCTTGATCCTTGGTATGGATTTTAAACAGGGCAGCGATGAAGTTTGCTTCAGATTTCTCGCACATCTCTGTTATGCTATAGTGCCCAAAGGTGACCATTTCAGGGATATCTACCTACGTACACTGTGCATTCAAATCATACCAAAGATTTAAGCGTATCAATGTCTTTCTAGAGTGATCATTCTATAAAGCTTTAATTGTGCTTCCAATGGATGAACAGCACTGAAAACAATGCGTTACTGAACACTGTGCTTACGCAAATCGTTTTGTGTGCTCAGAACTTTACCTTGGGCTAGTGAGTTCTTTGAAAAAAACATCCAAAAATTTTATGAGAGCATTTATAAATGCATCCATTCTCACCAGCAAAATAGTTTTTTGATGTAGTTTGTTGTGAATTTAATTTAGTAGAATCCATTAGTACAGCATGAGTTTTGAAATACGATTGTAGTGACCAGTACTAAAGAATAATATTCAAGATTTGAAATTAATTTTACCCTTAGGCGCACAGTATTTTCAGCGCAACTAGTTTCGCCAATAATTTGTAAAACTCCTTTATCTTCTGCTGATTATAATTTCTAGATTTTGTTATACAATTTATTTTAATGCGTAGTATTAGAGTATTTCAGTTTTATGGAGGCTCAATTTATATGCCCTGTGGGTGTGTTGAAAACAATGCCCATGATTATTCTTACAGTTGGTATTTGCCTTTAGTGAGAGGCTATGATTTGCCTCATTCGTACAACCGCAGATCATATTGCGTTACAAAACTTGGCCTAGAGTTGACTTCATGCATAGCGATTTTGTGTTCAAATTTTTGGTAACTGGAACATTAATCGAACACTTAATTGGAACCTTTGCTCTAACTCTGCAGACGTATTTAATGCTGGGAATTTGAGCAAGTTTTTAAAACCGCTGCGGGGATTTATAGCTATGAATTAGGGACCGCATTCAAAGGTATGAAGTTTTGCATGCATTTAAAACTATAAATTTGAGAAGGCCCAGGATCAGTTTCTCAGGCCTGTACCAAGATTGAACACAAGATAATAACTGGGTCCAGCAGAAAGAAGGCCGACAGACCGAGCCGTCTCGAGAAGGCAGGCTGCGGCGCGGCATGTCAAGGGCCGTGATGGTCTGCAATCGATGTGCATAGGCGCGGCGATAACGATCACTCTGAGCTTGGCCGCCTTATCTTTATGGCTTTGGGCAAATCTTCGGTCATCCGACGGCAGGGCCATCCATTCTTGGCCCCCATCAATCACGGGTGAGACTCTACAGATCCTCGGTGCCATTTTTGGCGCATTATCGGCGCTACGGTATCGCTCCTGTAGCGGCAGGCGTCCAACACGGTCTTCCCGTTCCGACACTTTATGTTATGGCTTTTTAGGCTCCACAATTGGTATTCATGATAAGCTATTGTGCATGTGCCGCTCCAAAATAATGGAACGCTATCAATTCAGAAATAGACAACATTTAAAAGATTGACGATAAAACATGAAATCGAAAAGTGGAAAACTTCTTCGTGATACAAAGTGAACTTCATTTGGAAAATGAATTGGCGTGAAAAAGTTAAATTTTCCTGTTGCATTATTCGATGTTTACCATTTTCGATTTCGATTTTTCCATTTTCGATTGCATCATGTATTTCGTAATATCGGAGATCTGTTGAAACACTAAAATCTGTGTGCCATTCAAAGGTGAATCGCTGACTTAAAGGTGGAGAGCGAAAAAATCGTGTGAAAAATAGTATTCCTCTAAAACTATAACGAAAATCTAACTTTAAAATAGGGCGTTTCGCCCATCCGCTGATGGTCAACTAATAAGGAAAATCAGGTCATCTGACAAGCACAAAATCGACAGCGCTGTTTGAAAAATAAAAATTGAGAGTATTAAAATCACAGCAGTTATGAGAAAATTAATTACACAAACGATAGAAAAAATGTAAATGTTTGTGTACCTACATTACAAATGACTTGACCAGTGTTATATCGATGCAAACCCTGGGTAAATATTAATCCATTTTTCATAATAAAGAGAAGATTTTACACAAAACAGATATATTGAAAGTACACAACTAAGTGGAAAATAAGACTCCTCGGCTCTCATTTCTCTTTACCTAATACTGAAAATTCTTCAGAAAAGCTAAAAATCTTAACTTAGATTACCGTTTATCTAAGTTAACACTGAAGATCTGCTTGGGTTTGCGTTCTACGGTTAACTAAAGTCAACGGGTAAGGTCTGGGCAGATTGTTTCAAATAACTTGTTTTGACGATAAATGATGATTCTGGAGTCTCACTTTAAATACGGCCATATAATTTGAAAACCAATTTTCGTAAGTATGAAAACATTTTATATAATTTCAAACGTATTTGTCGTAATGTTCTCGATTTTTTCAGCGGAAAGTAATGCATACTTTTCACAAAACTAAAAAAAGCTTCAAAGTGGTAGAAATGCGTTATTCGTCGAGTGCAAAATTGGAATTATGGAAACATTTTGTTTCATTTCATTTTGTTGTAATTTTATCGATTTTTTCAGCGGAAAGTAATGCATACTTTTCACGTAAGAATAGTTTCAACGTGGCTTAAATGCTCAATTCATGGAAAGCGAAAATCTAATTGCAGAGTAATGGGAAGGAGTTGAGTGATCTCTCAAGCGTGTTCAAAATCATCAGAGTAACAAGCTTAAGTCATATCTGCTCTAGGCTAGACAACATCAATGCAGACATACTAAATAGGACGCAAATGGGCTTCAAAATTTTTCTGAACTCCGTCTCCATGTTTAACGCTTCAGGAATCCTAAAAATGACTCATCAAAGTTTTTACAAGAATATTTGTTTCAATACTATTCGCCATTGAAAATGAGTGAGTCCGTTTCAAGTTTGAGATTATAAAATGGGAATGCACTTGCAAAGGGAATGGAAAATAAATCATTGACAAATCTTCGATTTATTCCCAAATTAAGCAAGAAACAAAGAGAGACAGTGTCGATTCCTGTAACTGTTACCGTCTGTGAAAAATCATCAATAATTGCAACCGAGTCGCTTAAAGGAACGAAATTACAAGTAAGCTGAATGACTGTTATTACTTTCATCATTGCAATGATAGTATAGTGTCTGTTAATTTACTTAAAGTTGGTTCCTTCTTTCGCTAAAAGGACGAGATTCCTAAACGGATGCGAGCATCCATTGTTTGTAAGTTTAGCTGTGTACAACGTACATCTGGCTATGTCGGCATGACAACTTTGCCATTCTATATCAGCATTGCCCAACACCGTGGAGTCAGCTACCGTAGCGGAAGACCTCTGACCCAACCGCCTCATTCATCTATCCGCCTTCACAGCGAGCAGTGCTTTGACCGAATAGCAGAGGAAATTTTCCATTTTACGCACAACATCTAATGATTTTGACCTACGCATTTTAGAATCTCATTTTATTTCAAAAGAAAAACCAGAACTTAATAGCGCCAATTGTTCATATCCATTGCAAATTCACTTGTAGATATTAATGTGCCCTTGTATTTTGTATAGGAGACTGATTTTCTTTATTTTTACTTGCAGGCTGTTAATTAAAGATGGAGCTGGTCTCCGAAACGTTTTATAGAATTGACTTAGTTTTGAATATTTAGTTAGTGTGAAATCTTAATTAAATATGATTTCAATACGTGGAGCTTTCTTCGTTTTTAAATTCCTTGCAATGATTGTTTGCTCGTTTAGCCACCACGGCCACTACAAGTGATCTCAGCTGTGATACTAAATAACCGTCCCGATAGTTAGATCAATTCGGCAAATGATTGAGCGTGAAGAAAATTAACGATACACGTTCGTGTATTACCAGCGGTAAATGCCTACAGCACATAAAATTACGAGAATGCTTTTTGAAATTTCAGAAAAAGAACAATAAACGAGATCGATTTCAAAGCATATGGCATTAGTAGTTGAAACTGAATATCACGTTTCACATTCCAGTTTTAAGGTCCACATGCTTAGCTTCATTCCGATGCTCTTTTAGCACCCATTCAGTCAATATAAACTTTTTCTAGAGTCCAGAAGTTCTGCTCGAGCAACTCAAAATTTGATTAAACTCGAACGGTTTGTGGACGAAAGCTCTCGCTTTGACGTGAAGAGTTGTCTTTGGGCGAGGGCGAGGGGGAGCTTCTTGCTTCAAATTTCTTGAATTGCTTTGGTGCAATTTCTCGGGGTCGCCGAAAAATTCCAAAATCGCAATCTCGAAGTGAATGATACATGGTCAGTTCGGGCGATACAGACAAATTTCTTCAATTGCTGTGGTGCAGTTTCTCGGGGTCGCCGAAAACTTCCAAAATCGCAATCTTGAGGTGAATGAGACATGGTCAGTTTGTGTGATACTGAACGAACTCGTTGATAAACGTGGCACTAACTGCGCTTTTTGCGTGCAATGCCTTCATAACAGTGGTTCTTAACCGTGTTGAAGGTCCTGAACCCCACAAGTTCCATACATGCATTCATCGAACCTATCGTAGTTAGGAATATAAAATGTGTTTTTGCTCTTCAAATTCAAAACTTATGTGTATAACTGTATAGTAAATACTTTTGTACAAATGTTTTGAACCAAACCGCCGAACCCCTGCAACTGGCTTACTAAACCGTTCGATTAAGGGGCTTTAGAGTGAACATAGCAGTGTGCTAGGATCGGGTGTCGTAGTCTCGAGAGGAAGCGAGCTGCGGTGTCGAGCACATCAACTGATCTAGACGCGCATCAGTCGGCGATAATGTCAGGTTTTGACGACATCACGACACAAATATAGTTTAATTACGCAAGTATTTAACCATTACCGTTTCAGCAGCAGTCTTGAATGCTGATTTGTTGGCAGCTGAATTGAAATTCCTATTCATGCTTACGCTCAGATACGTGCCCAATGATAATGCGTGTCATTCAACGTGCGATGTAATTCAAGTATGTTAAGATTGTTTTACGCTAAAATAATTTAACGCTACGATCGTTTTACCCTAAGATCGTTTAATGCTAAAATCGTTTTATGCTAAGTACGCTATGTATCTTTAAGCATCGTAAAGTACGCTAAGTATCATTTCTATAGATGCGTAAGATCGAAATTTATAAATCACAGTGAGGGTTTGTTTCAACCTCGAAAAAAGCGTTACTTCTGTAAAATTGCTGTGATTTCTATGCTAGCCACTCAGTTATGGCGATAGTATTTCATTCTCACATTACCGATATTTTGCCATAAACTATGAACACAAGCCAATTTTGAAAAGGCTTGGGGTAAATCAATCGCCGCTGTTTCTACTAAAAATTATAGCGAATGTTTGAATTTATCATGAAATTAGAAGATCTAATTCCGTTTATTTATTTACAACACAGAGTATGTTGCCATTGTTATATTCCTTGAAACCAAATCCAATTCTAAGGTGTAATCCACGGAACTCTGTGCATTAACATTCTGCCGTTGGGAGCTGTTGGCTAAAGAGAAAGAATCTGTAGGGTAGGTCTCACAGAGCTGTCATCTCCTGACATTTGGTGGATCCGCCCGGCCTTACTGCCCTGTCAAGTTGAAGCTCTCACGGACCCTCAACTTCAACTTGAAAACGAGGCCAGTGATAGTCAGGGCATTCGTTAAATCCTGTAGCTCTTTCTAACTCACACACATATTAAAGGGATGTTTTATTTTTATTCTTGTCTGTGCACCTGCCTTGCCTGCACAAAGTGGTGATGAAGGGACTGTGAAAATTTGCTCCGTGACACCGTCACCTAATGCTTGAGTGCTTTACTGTTCAAGTCGCACCACATGCGTCTGATATGCAGTCAGTGCGTCACTAGAGAACGAGGAGCATTGCAATACCTGCACAAGAACGCTCGCAATGCGTTCGTTGAGAATCAAGTTTAACTATGCGATGCTCTTAGCGGCGTACGGAAGTTTTGTTCGGACTTGCTTTCAAAGCGGATGGCCAAGGAGGGGCTGAGAGCTTTAACTCTGAACCGCAACTTGCTGCTGTGCGCTCTATTTGTCTTCCTCTCCTCGAGTCTATTGTCCGACTGATTCTATTGTCTGTCAGGCTCTGAAGGAATTTTGAAGAATTACTCCATGGCAAGCTTTGCTGGAATAACTTCTTACGACTCGAGTATTCACTTTGAGGTCCTCCGATTTGCGCTAATGGCCTTGCAAGTCGCGTCTGACGTATGACAGTGTCGCAGAATTTATTCATTCACGCGTGCAATGCATTACAAATGAAACCAATATTTTTATTTATAAAACCTAGTTTTACAAACAGGTTTTATCTGGCGATGGGAATAAGTTACTATTAGAACATGTAATCATCAAAATCATTCATGACAATTTGAAAACTGAACAATGCTGAAAGTTCTAACCTCCTGAAATCATTACTGAATGACTACATTTTCTGTCTATATTTTAGTGAGCCTTGAAACCAACAGTAATCATTCATTCACATTTTCACTGCATTCAAATGAGGAGAGTCTCCCTAGTAATCGTGTGTACAGTTCTGGAGCAGATTTTTTAACATTTTTGGTCAACGGAGCGGTGCAACTGACATGGTAAGTTCTTTTACGTCAGCTTGGCCATGATGCGTTTGGCAGCACGTGTAATTGTTGCCAAGTCGACTTATAAAAGTCGACTATGAAGTCGACGCTATGAGCTGTACTGTAACAACGACGTAAATCATTTGTAAACAGACAGGCTAGGTTTACCGTTGTATCCTGATCGCGCTTGTGTGAGAGCAACTCATGTGAGCAAATTTAAAGCTGGATAAGACGGAGCTCGCCAAATGTAAACACTCATACGAGCACGTTGCTCTGCTCCAGACCACCCCCAGTGTCAATTGGAAGTCGCGAATTCGCCAGTGAAAAGGAGTTACTTCCTTACATTAATTACTAACGTAGTATTGAACTTGACAAGTCTTAGTCGGTGTCATCCCTAACATTGACACAAAACAATTGCTCTTATTCTCAATGAGACTTTAATTACCTCAACTCCTGAATACATTTCCATTCATAATGTTGTCACAAGACGTTCCATAACAGATTCTCGGAGCTCGCAGTTCCTTACTTCTACAAATTAGCGAATGTAGAGAACTGATCGTTGTAGTAAAAACTGAGCAGGGTCTACATGTAGCATTACGCTTCGTATATCAGTGACAGCTTGTGTAGTAAAAAGTACCAGTTTTGTTCGTAATGCATCACTTCCGCTCACGAGGTAGCGGAAGACGCTCACGACAAAAATTTAATCTCGTGATTTCTTCTAAACATTTAAGTACTGCATTAGTGAAAACTGTCTCAGTAGCGGGTAAAGCAAAGATTGCATGGCTTAAAAGATCTTGTAAAAACATGTATTTGAGTGTGGGAAGGTTATGTATGGCGACAAGTCCTTGCATAAGTTGGGTGAGACATCACAGTGTGTGCGTATAATAGAGTTGCTCCAGGGCGAGGTAAGACACTTGACATTTGAAATCATATGCTCATATTCATATCATATTTTTTTTTCTTAACTCAGGTCTTCAGGAGCAATGTTCTCTCTGTCTTTTGACAGTGACACTTGGGAGGCCTTCTAATTCTGAGAAAATTACTTCTTAACTAATCGTCCTTCGCCATAACAGAATTTGTGTGTTCGTTTAAATTTCTTTTGGCGCATTAAAGAATTGATGTGAAATATTTGGTCTGGCTCGGGGGTGAGCGATTCATAATTATGGCCTTTGTTGGTGGAAGACAACGGTTGCGGGATGTGAGCGGAGAATTTTAATAATAATTATTTGAAATGCTCATCTCTTCACCTTTTGTTTGTTCCAACCTGAAGCGCGATGAGTTGTTATCAGATGTAGCCACACAAATTGAGTTTCAGGTACATTGACTGATAAAAATATTCATTAATAAATCTTCAAATTATTATCATCGTATTTTTCTCGAAGCACGAAGAAACAATAGCATTAGCCTTGGCAGTAATATTCGAATGGATAAGGAAAATAAGTTCTTTATTTTCACTATTTTCTAACCAAAATCACAAACGTCCTAACGCAGGAGTATTAATTATATTTATGCTATAATTTCCAATTTACCTGTTCTAGGTTACGGGAAACATCTTGAAATCGTGATACTACCTCGTCTAAATTTTACAGTGTCATGTTTTTTCAAGGAAATAAGCATATCCTTTTTTCTCCATGCACAATTTTTAATGTTGCTTCCAGAAATAAATATTTTGGTTTCATCGGACCACAAAAAAGTATCCCAGAACGTACCTAGCGTCCTCAAGCACTTGTGAGCGAAATTTCATATACAAAAAAATATTTATTTCAGCAGAACGGTTTTCTTGATGACCTAGCATGGGAGTAGGCTGGCTCGATGAAGACATCGACTACTGGCATCTTTGCTAAACGGTGAATCCATTACTTTGTCTACCGTTTTGGATCTCGCAAAGATTTACTAACAGGGACTTTTTGACTCACCTGATAACCCATCTCTCCACCGGAAAACTTGATATCCTCTGACGGCCTGTCCTTGACACAACTGAAGCAGATCCAGTTTTTTCACTTTGTGATCGTACACATGCTACTGTGCTCACATCAATTTTTAACTTCTGGGATGCTTTTCTGTAACAGTTTACCTTCCTTATCCAGCTCGTCGATGGTTTTGCAAGACCATTAGACTGTCACCACACTGGGCTTATGAGATTGTGTTGCAACAAAACAGACACTTTGATCATTTAATGAAGGCATCGCTCAGAGCTTCTTAGATAGCGCACGCCGTGGTCTGTGATTGGCTGGAATATTTCGTATTGTCATGTAAGTATTCCATGATGTGATGCATCTAGTGAATATGAATTAAAAATGCAATATACAGGGTGTTGGTGGAACTCGTTTTACAAACTTCGGCTACTAGTAGAAAATACAAATTTAAAAACTTTTTCATCAGTGAAAAAATATGGAAAAAAGCATAGTTTTTTAATTATTGGGCTTAGCAGTTTTTAATGCTGCGCTTCAAGAACTCACGGCGATCCTAGTTAACCACATGCACTAATGTTCAATAATAACACACGAGGGTAATGAAAAACATTAAATGACATTAGGTACTTTAATAAATAATAGAAAGTAACGCATCAAAGTAGGTGTTAAAAATTTCGACCATTAACATCGATACACGCACGACACCTTCGTCGAAGCGAGTTGCGCACGTTGCCAAACATTCCTGGGTTGTCAGCGATATCTCCAGCCGCGACTGCAATTCGAGCGACAAGGTCTTCTTCCGACTCCACAGGTGTCGCATAAATCAGAGATTTCAAGTGCCCCCATTAGAAAAAATCTAACGGAGTCAAATCAGGTGATCTCGGTGGCCAGGACACAGCACCACCACGATCAGTCCATCGATTTGGAAATTGTTGGTCAAGAAACCGTCGCACATTTAGGGCACAATGTGCCGGAGCTCCATCGTGTTGAAACCAAAGTCGTCTACGAATACCTAATGGCACATTTTCCAATAAACCAGGAAGGACTTCTGCAAGAAAGATTTTGTACACATCTCCAGTAAGGCAGAATGTATGGACCAATGAGTTGATTGTGCACGATACCTGCCCAAACATTGACAGTGTAGCGATGTTGATGATGACGTTCATGGATGACATGAGGGCTGTTCTGCTGCCATGAGTGAAAGTTATGATAATCAAAAATTCCATCTCGGCTGAAGGTTGCTTCATCCGTAAACAACACACACTCTGCAAAATTGGCCTCTTCTACCCCCCGATCTAAAAACCACTGCGCGAATCGCTCACGAGGACCATAATCAACGGGAAGAAGACCCTGGACTCTCTGGAAGTGATCCGGATGATAATTATTCCGGTTCAATACATGCCACACTGTACTATGGTCACGAATACCCAAAGATGCTGCTGCGGCACGAGTGCTCGTACGCGGGTTTCTACGGAAATGTTCCAACACTTCTTGCTCTCGATGATAATTTATTGGGCGACCAACGTCTACTCTGTTTACACTAAAACTGCCGGTTTCCGTCAATCTTCGGTGCAATGCAGTGAATAATCGATGGTCAGTGACTTCTCGATTAGGGTAACGTGATAGATTCTCGCGGCGCGTCTTGCATTACCATTAGCAGCACCATAAGTGAAATGCATGTCTGCCATTTGTGCATTTGTAAGGCGATACATCTTACCACTTCAGTGCCACGGTGCTAACAGACAAAAGATACACATACGCTTCTCACCAGGAGTCGCTAACGTTGACCAGGAATTTCTAGAAATTTCCTGAATCTGTGATTTAATGTTTTAAACTGTAAATAAAACATGTTCGATTCTGCCAACACTTGTTCATTCTAATTCCCCATTTTGTCCTCATTCCTGTCTTTTGCGAAATCGCTGTTGTGTTCTTGTAGCGTTGAAATAAGAACTTCAATGCCCAATAATTAAAAAACTATGCGTTTTTCGATATTTTTTCACTGATGAAAAAGTGTTTAAATTTGTATTTTCTACTAGAAGCCGAAGTTTGTATCAAGAGTTTCACCAACACCCTGTATGAATGATGAAATGAAAGTATTAAATACTTTTGAGTTGCGCACCTGAATTGTTAGTTCATGAAGAGAATGGAGAATTGGTCGATTTAGAATCAATACCCTTTTTAGTGATTGTTGTCTAGGTCAATTGCATTATTTTAGTGTACTTTATGCTAAAACTGGTGCTCAAAATTTGATGATTCAAGTATTTACTAATTTGTTGAATACGTATGGGCGCCACTGCATCACATGTTCGCGCCTGTGAACTAACCGACTTGTTATTTATGCACCATTTTCTGTTGGCAGATCTGGTAAAAAGTATTTCAGAATTAAAACGTTAGTTTTTTTCGTATTCTTTGGTGGAAGTCAATCATCTCTCAATGCTGAAATCATAATTATTTCATGGATAATTTATTCGTTGTTACGCGTGTTGCTAATAGAAACTGGGAGCTCATCTCATTCGAGTGTTTGAAGTCAGATGACCTGGTACATTGGACGTCGTCACCTCCGCTCGCGTGCGATGAAGCGCCTATGGCAGGTGCGCCCATTTGTTCTCCTTTGATCTTGTGTTTCCTTTGGTGGACGAGAAATCAATTTGCGCCTCTAACTAATGTCGTTCGCCCAATCTAAAATGCGGTAATGTACTACGCGTCTGGGTGCCTAGAAACTCTCTCGGCTTCATAGTTAGGCAGAAATACAGCAAGTATAACACCAGCATTGCAGGGCTGAAGACTTCGTTTGAAGTCTGCATTTAGCGTCAAGTTCTCGTTAAAGTGCTGTATATTTGCCTTCAGCAGGCACTCAATTTCTTCTGACATGTAGAGTATCAATCAGGGTCGCCTGGTCAGTAATTCTCTGGTTAAAATTCTCTGAATCCTTTCTTAGATAAGATTTCGCAATAAAGATGACACGGTGTACAGCAACTCAGAATGATTGCCAGAAGCTGAGGGGTATTTTTAGGATAATTTCATTTGACAGAAAAAATAACTTGGAAATTTTTAGCGACAAAAATGCCTATCTATCAACTCTGGTGTTTGAGGAGCGCTGGCGAAGTTCGTTGAACTTGAGCTTCCGCATAGTCTGCAGGACATATTGTAGGAGCTTTACCTTTTCTTATCTTCACAAGCCCTGATCATTTCCAGAAACAAATGAAACTAACACGGACTCTTCATTTTCATTCAACCCTTTAACGTCTCTATTTTTGTACTCATTTTACGATTATCACAACCACCGTCACTAAACTGGTGCCGGCATCAGGTAATCACTGATATCAGGATAAGGAAGGAACTGCCACTCGGCAGTGAACCCCAAAGAACACATCAGGGAACTAATTTAACGAGAAATACTATTTATTGAGGCTATTTTCGAAAGAGGACCGTAGAGTCCACTTGGGCGTTAAAGGGTTAAAATTTTGTTAGCCAACTTTTTATGGAGAAAACTAGCACAAAACTTCCATAAAAAACGAAGTTTTGAAGCATTTTTTTATTTATTCACACAGTCTGCTCATTTTTTGGTTACTTCATGGTATGTTGACGATTTTTCCTCTCGGAAGGATGAGCCTCTCGCTATACAGGCTGTTGTCCGTGCAGGGTCGTAACGCTCCTCTTGCGGTACTTTACGTGTGCTTCACTTCAAGGCGCAATTACGTCACACAATACAAAAGGTCTTAGTAAAGAACTTCCGATATGAGACCAGGAAAATATCGATTGATTGACAAACTGTGAGTTAAAAAAAATTATGTTTCGTGTCAGTAGATACTGTGCTCATTATACCGTCAAAAAGCTAACGGGTCTTAGTCTATTCATAGCTGAATAAATTTTGTTATGGCAAAGTAATGTACGAAGTAACCGTTAAAAAAACAGTTGCAAAATATTTAAAAGTTGTTTCGGGAGCGCAAGCGCGTCGCGTTTTCCTACATTTTTTCAGCTGTCGCTCCATTAGAGCGACCAATAACGCGGTAAAACGTACGGTAAGCCACGCTGCGACGCAATCATTTCTTCACAAATTGGACGAACATCCTAAACAAAACTTGTATTTTCATTCTTCAACGGTATAAAGAAATGATGTGCCAAAGGTCAATTAAACGCATAATACGTATTAAAATGTAATTTATTTTTCTGTACACTTTGGCAGTCATATTACCCTCGATAAACAGAAAGCACGGGAGACGGCAGGAACCTGAGTACCTCACACAATGAACCAAGAAATTAGTTCCCTAAATGCTACCAGAATGTCAAGCGAAACATACCGAGTGTAAGAAGCCTTGCTGAGCGACTTCCTTCTCGCATGCATTGTTCAGGAACTCAAGGTAAACTTTTACATGTGGTTAGAATAATTTTTTAACTGTTAATCTCTATCTTCTAATAGCAAATTTCATCTGATATTATTAATTTTTATTTTTAATTTTCACATTTTTTATGACTATAGAGTGATTCATCGTTTATTTTATCTTTCATCTGTGGGGAACACAAAAGATAGTTTATTTAAAAATTCATAGTACCAATTTCCTTAACGAAAGCATTGTATATTTCATAAATGATTTTTAATGATATTGTAAAATTGCATCTTAATGAGGTAGAAAAAAAGTTATCCCAATAGATCCGCAGATCCTTGAGATTAATTCTGAAGATTGGTCAATAACACACTCAGCTCGAATTGAGTAAACTTATGGACCAAGAATTACACACAATAGTTAAGAGAATGTAATAAATTTGACCATAAAACGGGACAGTAAGAACAATGCTGACACATTGATAGAACACATGGGTTCCACGTTGAAATAAGCGTGTGATGAATCACCCAAAATATTGGAAGGGCTGCTCTCAGACACATCCTCACACCTCACGCTGACTTATCCTGAAGAACATCTCATTTGGCTTCCATTGACTGATATTGTCGGAGGGTACTACAAATCAGTCCCAAAACGGGAACTCTTAAAAAACATTTCTTAAATTGTTAAGCAATATATGACGACGGTAAACATTTCGGAGTTCGTAAAAGTGCGTAGACTACGATAAAGATCTCTTTCTACTCTACGGTGCATCTTCACTATTACACCTCCGCAATTACTACCACCACCACCGGTAAACTGTTTAAGGTATGCAAATCCAACGGGCCGTCATAAGGATCTAATAGAAAAAGTGTACCAACATGTAGATAAAAATTTACTATATTATAAATTAGAATTTTATCTCAGTAGTATCATATTTTGTGGGACTTCTTGGAGCACATCTACGCTTAAGATTGGTGTATGAACAAATAACAAAATATCTTTTAATGAATATCAAGCGGTGCTCAGTTAGAAACCTCAATACTTAGGAACAAAAAGAAGCAGAATACGTGGGATTTGTATTTTCGGATTTCAGTAGCAAATTCAACAAACTTTCCAATTCAGGTCGCCAAGTACTAGCCAATAAACCTGTATGAAATGGGCTACATTTTTACATTTTAAACTGTCAGCACAACCCTAAATTTAACTATATAATAAGATGAACAAATAAACGGGCGAGCTAATTAAACATATGAAAATTTTTAAAATTTCAGTAACGACAACTGTCTGGCGGTTAAAACAAATTTTTCATGTTCGAATAGCGGAGTCCTATTATCGTATGTTAATTTTAGGGATAGATCTTATGAGTTAAACCTTTGATGTCGGCAGAGCTTTGTTCACCAGCTGACATGGCGAGCTTGCCGCTCGCCTGTGCGATGTTCTATGCAAGCTGTGTCCCGTCAGAACATGGTAGAGTCTTCCTTCTTTTGAAGGAAGGCTTCCAACCGAGAAGACGATTAAACTTATACGATTAGGAATGATTTAATGGTGCACTACACCAAGTTATGCTCTGGTACTAATCACAAATAAACCAAAGTGCGACCGGGCTCCGGCATTGGAATCTCACGAGGTTCTTCGCAACTTTCTTCTCTATCGTACATTCTATGAAACTCTCTCAGCACGTAAACTGGGATTTAATTGGATGCTCATAAAATCCTATGTGTGCCGTAGAAAATTTTTTGGGAAATTATTGCGGTTTGGATTTGAGGGACAGTCGCATTCCTTCATTTTTAAATATTGAAATTTTATTAGTCGTGAAACTCAATGCTTTAGTTCGTCGTGAGCATAATTTTTTCAGCTTAAAATGCTTCTAAAAAGATGAGAGTAAATCCAGATCACATGTCTCAGACATTGTACTTCATGTTAG
This sequence comes from Platorchestia sp. MABIK, assembly GCA_014220935.1. Taxonomy (NCBI): domain Eukaryota; kingdom Metazoa; phylum Arthropoda; class Malacostraca; order Amphipoda; family Talitridae; genus Platorchestia; species Platorchestia sp. MABIK. Next base: position 70,821 of record JACJUY010003623.1, read on the forward strand.
TACTCTCATGGTTTTTTAGTTCATGTGAATTCACTCACTTGGATCAACTCATGAATCTATGATGTTTCAGGTCTTTCAGATCATTTTTTTCAGCTGTCATAGAGTGAAAGTATTTACTTAGGGTGTTTATGAGCTGTTTCTGGATCGTCTGGCTTATGCAACATTTGCAGAAGAGTCAAGGCACACTCAGGTGCACTAAAATTCAGAGTAATTTGGAATCCAATCAACTGCACTTCAAGTAGCTTCATGTTATATTATTAGAAATAGTAACCATCAAATGCATTTGTACTTGAAGTGTCATACTACTCATGTTCCAGACCGAATGAAGATCTCATTTATTCCGTACAGTCATATATGAAACGTTGTAAAACAAAATTGTACTAAGCTTTTTCTTTCACTCATTTTCGTTCGTTTCATAAAGAAGACGTTGGGACACTAGACTTTTCAATTTCCGCACGAAGTTATTGCAAAAACTTCAAAGCTCACCAGGGGTGCAGCAATCTGTTGGACATTTACTTATTTCTATGCTACACAAAACTGATCATCACAGTCTGCACCTTGCGTCCATCACTACCACGTTGAAGGAAACAAGGCAGAATCATTTAAATGGAGGAAAACACACTTCCTTTTATTCTGCTAGCCAATTTAGGCTAACGTCACCATTGCGACATGTCGTTAAGTCAATGGTGGTGCCAGATTTGGGGCTAACAGTGTTGTCAGAGGTAATGTGAGAGCTGCCATTGTTTCGTTGCCTTGACGTCAGCATTGCCACACGGTCAACGAAAAAAGACTGGTTTGACCCTACCTTGTTCCTTCTACCGTTATCACTACACACAGCGATAGTCCTGGCGCGGACTGCCGGAGAGATAAGCGTACATCAACTCAGCGCTCGGCGCACTGTACTGGACACGAAATCATCTTGCGTTTCTACTTGCCACTCACCTTGTGACTCTAATGCCGAGTAGGGCTCACAAACCTTCATTGAGACAATGGCTTGTTGGTGCTTGGATTTTTTGAGAGAGTACCACTTAACACCAAAGTTACGTAGATGGATTTTTCGAATGTCAATTGAGTACAGTTCTCTGACGCCCCTTGAAATAGAGCAGAAAAGAAGACAAGTAAGGTATAGAAAGCACTCGAAGCGAGCGACAACGTAAGGATCAAAGTGATCCTTTTGATGAAGAGGCATGTGAGGATATAAGGAGGAGGTGTGAGCAGGATGACCGGCCGCAGTTGGATGTCAAGTCCACCAGCAGGAGGTTTTGTCTCGCAGGTAGTCGGGGTGGATGTGGTCCTCATAGGGCGGCCTGGTGATCATCGCGTCACGCACCTGCGGCGCAACACAACAAACAGTGAGTCGAGCACTACAACATGCAGTGAGTCGAGCACCACAACACAACATGCAGTGAGTCGAGCACTACAACATGCAGTGAGTCGAGCACCACAACACAACATGCAGTGAGTAGGACACGCTGGTGACACAACTGCTCACCTCACTGCCTCATCCTCATCTTTGGCGTTTTTGAGGCCTCCATACGGCGAGCATCGTTCACATTGAAAGACTGACTCAAAAAACACTAAATCAGTGTTTTTAAAAAAAATTTTGTGTGTTTTTAGTTTGTTGAGTGTTTTTCCTTGTGGACCTTTAGTATTAATCTTAATACACAGCACGAAAAACTATTTTCAGCGGAGCATGATACGCACATGGGCATAGTTTGCAAAAGTGTTGATTGAAAGCGAAGTTGCGCTTTGCAGCACGTAGGGAACGACGTCAAGAAAAAGTTCTCTAGGAGTAACTCAGTTACGCTGAAGTGCCTATGCTGGAACTCGGGCAGAGCACCTTTTTCGTGCTTTATTGGGATTATTGTTGTTGCCTGCACCGTGTGAACTGCACTGTAAAAGGGGACAAAAAAAACTAAGCATTTCGAACAATATTCCTTTTTTTCATTCAAGTCGAGCTATTTTGCACGGGGATTTGTTTTGCGAGAATAAGTCGTTTATGTTGTAGAAAATAAAACATGAACCAGCAAGTTTTGTATTTTTCTTAATGATTATGGAGTGTACTTTATTTGACCTAACTGCCAACCGAGATCTTCAGTGGAATGTTTTCAAGAAGCCCTGCCATTTCATGTTTATTGTCGCATTGCCAAACCTGAAAAACTGATTCGGAATTATTCCCAACTAAAATCATGGCAGAGGATGGAAATGAGTTTACAACAAGAAATAAGTTTTCCCATGCCATAGGAATTATTGCTGTGAAGTCCATTGCGGTGTCTATTGCGTTAAGCAATGCCGTGAAGCCCATTGCGTTAAGTAGCACGGAAAAAAAGGGGTACATTTGTATGACGGAATATTTACTTTGAATTTTACTTCGTGCAGGAAGACGTTGATTTCAGTGACAAAAATTTTGCTCCTGTACTTGTCTGTTTCATGCCGGAAGTAATCGTCCAGATGCATCAATGCAGGAAGGATTTCTTTAAATTAAAAGTGGTTTGCTTGCTCGTGCTTCTAGAAAACTTATTTCTAATTAGAAAATATATCAGTATTGAGTAACATAATCTGGCATTTTCTCAATGAGAAAATAATATTGCTTTGGAAACGAGAGGCTTCCTATTTCTCACGCTGTATGTAGGCTGTAAGGGACACCATGCCTAAAACGTTTAACAGTTTAAAAGCGTTTACACAAAACATGAAAGAATCAAGGTCCCGGGTAGTAAGTTATTCAGTGTCGTTGAGCATGCATCGTCATGACGACGTCTGTCAACGAAGGAATTGCACATATTTAGTGCACGCAAAATTTGTCGGGGGCGCTTTATCTGCTGCAGTGAACGATACGAGCTCGCTTAATTTTGCGGTGTAAGGGATCACAGAAGCCAGCTCGCTGCAGTGCGAGGTGACATTCCTTGCAAATCCCTCTCTTGCAGACAGACTTGGTTCTCCTCTCTCCATGGCGACATCACGGCGAGTTTTCTTAATTAGAGAGAGTACCGAGCATTTGGACGCCATCTTCGAGCAATTCTTTGCAGCATTTCCTTGAATTAAACTTTATTGTGGCTGCGACTACGAACTTGCATAAATGCAACATCTTCACAGCTGAAGAATTCACGAAAAATGTGTGAGGCTCGACTGCTCGTAGAATTTAAATGGCTTTAAGCTGTTTCTTTGATACCACGGGGAGGTACATTAAAAATTTAAATTATAATCAAACAAACCGGATTTAAAACGCAGTAAATTTTTCGTCTTGTTCATTTTTGCGTAAATTTAACCTCAGTTTGGTAATTCATTTGGGGCAATTTAGCAGCTGTGGATGGCTGACAACTAGGCACAATTCCTATACGAGGCTCGCACATTATTTGCATTTCCAGCGTTTACTGAAATTTGACGCTTTTCACTGAGAGAATTGCTTGCGTTGTTGCTCGGAATTGACTTACAACAATTTCTCCACGGAACGTTCAAGTCATTAACTCTTCTAAGCTTTTCGTACTTACTTTCATCATAACGTCGTCCCATCTATGAATTTTTGCTCACCTCTTATCTCAAGATAGCTAACAATGTTTTAGTCCCATATAAAGTTTTTTTCAGCGTTTGTGCTTCAAATTACATCACTTCTTTATATATAACGTCTGATTCATTTTTTTCTCAAATGAATGTTCAACGCAGACATGCCAATGGTGATCCTTTACCTAAATTCTTTAATATTACTGGTTTAAATTATGAATTGTTCTTTTTTTCTATTCGCATTATCTTTTTCGTATTTTGTGTAGGTCTTGGTTTCATTTTAACAGTTTATAATCAATAAGCTCGCTAAGAGTTACGATAGATCATTATGCTGACTTTTCAGCGTGCGCAAACTTTGAAAGATCCATTTGCCTTAACCATGCACATCGTTGTGATTGAGACACAAGAATAACTAAAATATTTAACCTTAAACAATGAAAGCATTTTGAGTCAAGCAAGCTACAAAGCTAGATGAGAACGTATCAAGAAACGAACAATTTCTGTGGCGAAGCTTGAAAAAAAAGTTAGTTCACACCTGCTTGTCCTAACTTTATTAAACACTTAAAACAATAGGTTCATTTGAAACAGAGGGACATGAGACTGAGGTACAGTGAGCTCGAGTCCGTGATGAAATATAGGAACTGTAAGAATACGGAGATTTATACAAACGCACTTTTTCGACCTCCTTCATGACCCTGAGGAAGTTTCCCCCGGCCACTTTAGCGACGTCAGCCTCGGACCAGCCCTCCAGCAGCAGCTGCTCCAGCAGCGCCGGGTACTTGGACACGTCTTCCAGACCTCGAGGCGTCCTGGTGCATCCAAACCAGACAAATGAGAGCCAAAATTTGGATTAAGTGCCCTGGAAACACGGGCCGACAACCTCTTGTAACAGCCACACCACGAATTCCTGGACGTATTTAGAGAGCAAAACCCACGAGGATTGAGTTTCATTTGCATACTTAATTTATGTTTAAGCAAGCTTGTTTGATAATTTTCATGCTTGCATTAATGCTAGTGATATAGGTACTATTAGATTGAGAGCGTTATTCCAGACAGTGATGTAAATCATCGACTGAAATTGCCGGCAAATGTACAGAATGGAACGCAAACGGACGAACAAAATGCCACAAGACCTGACGTTGAAAAGAAAGTTCTTTCACTTAGATGATATTTTCCCCTCAAAAGACCGTCCTCAAGTACACATGCGTCGTTGACAGCATATGGTGAGGTTATTAGGCTCGACAGCTGTTGCAGAGCTATGAACTTGTTGAACAATTGCACTCCGATACGGGACTTTGCTTCTTGCGAGCATGGGAGTCTGACAGCTGGTTATCAGTGCATGATACCAATACATCAGCGATAAATTGAGTAGTTCCATTGAAAATAGAAACAGTTGTAACAAAACATTAACTCGAGTATTGCAAATACGGAGTAACATTATAAGCCAGCAAGAGAACTGAAACTCGTTGAAAAAGCACGAGTGTAAGTGAGCTGTCTTTTGAGACAAGCTAAGAGCCATTACACTGAGCATTTATTTAGACACTCAAAAGCTCTCTTGATATTTGGAGCACCCGAAACATAGGCGATGAATCATTCAAGAATTTCTATTTCAATATTTACTCACTTGTTAATACCGTCAAAGTCGGCACCGATGCCCACATGGTCTATGCCAGCAACCTTGGCAATATGGTCGATGTGTCCTAAAGCAGAAAAACGCATTAAATTTGAGTCATTAAGATACCTGTACAACATTAAACTAATCAGTGTCAAATGCAAAAGAATAATTTAGGGGATCCTAAAGACTGATTTCTGGCACATTGATTACATAAATTAATCAGCGAGTAACCGCAGAGGGGTAATTTAGAAAATCTGACCAATCGATCACAGGTATTTCTGGTGGAAGTCTATTACCGAGTTAATATTGCGGTCCAAGATCGCCGTGATCCAGCGCTCGTAATTCAATGAAGATCAGAGAGGGGAGCGGTAATCAAATTAAGCAGCGCACCGCAGTATAAAACTTCGTTGTGGAACTAGCCCATAAAAATGGCCGCGTATTTGTGTCGCGCGTCAGTGAGTACATTAGAGGCCTGACCAACCGTGAAATGGGCGTTCATGATGCATCTGCCGCCCGCTGCAACTGATTGTTTCTGCTGCAGGCTGCATAGCTCACTGAACGCTCAAATTCACTTCAGGAGTATTCTTTTTTTTGGTTATCATCATGTGAGATCCGCCTCTGTCGAATTGTATTTAAAACAAAAGATAACAAGGGTGATGAGTTGTTATGAGACTATTTGATTTCTTAATTTTGTTAATTCGTGTGGCATATTTTTGGGTAATGCGAATAAATTAGGAAGGTTCTACTGTTTACTTGATTAAATTTTGCATTTGTTTTTAATATCATTCATTATCAAATCGTTAGTGAGCTGTCCTGTAACTTTTCTTTCGACGACTCAGCAAGACCATTAATCTATTCTGTGGAAATTGACAGTTTTCCGCTGACCACAGAGATCGTTGATGCATTTTAACGCTGGGGTCTCATGAGTGAAAATGCGGAAATCGACGGGGATATTTTCTGTGCTAATGCTCTTTCAAACTTCTGTGTTAGAAAAAGGCAGTGTACTTTGAATGTAGGAAACAAACATTTGCAGAAAGTAAATAAATTTTTACTGTATCTGGAGTTTTCAGTTCGTTTGTTTTCTACGTTATTTCTGAGGTAATATAAAATCTTTACAATTGAATTTCTACTCATGCATCACGTGTTCCAAATATGGTTATGAAATCTCCCGGATAAGAGCTGCTACAAAATATGGAAGTGTATTAATAAAATTTGAAAAATTATTTTACCCAAGAAGAAGCTGCGATTGTCTCTATATTTACTTTTTCAGAGTATGTTTCGATGTATTTTCATTCGCAAACATTAAGGTGCGAGCTCTGTGCATTTGCAGGATACTGTCACAGGGATTGGCTCTGAAGAAATGAAGTAGAAAGGCAGGGTATTGCAGGGCTCTATCTAGAGACCGCACCTGTGTAAAGCGCTATTATACTCGGGTTCATTGTTCACTGGGAAGCTCCAATTACAGTAGCTGTGTTCCGACAAGGCGCATAAAAGATTTCAGTGCTCAAATTTTTATTGTTGTGTTCTGTATTGTTCTGACGACTACATTCAGATTTTCAAAGCCAATTAATTAAGATTCGTTGCTGTATTTTGACAGAATTGTCGACATTACGTAACGAAATGTCCGCGTTATTGGATTGATTTTTTCTCTCTCTGTTCCTTGTAGAGTGAATGTAAAGAACTACGTGGTTCTTTGGGTGCGTAAGGGGTTGTCCAAAAACGCTTTGGCTTATCCGAACGGTTTCTGTTACGAAATTATATGAACATCTAAAATCGGGGACTATTGAGAAAATTTACCTATGCTCTTAAATAAATTCTGAATTCAAACTAACTCTAATAATTAGGACATATCAAACACATTGAATCACTATAGGAATTATTACACTCTGTAAAGTAAACAGTTACGAACTAGCAGAAAGAACGTTAAAAATCTTACCGAATCAATAGTCGCTTTCGTGTATACTCTTGCGTAGAATGGCATCAAATGAGGGTACTAGAGCGAGTACCGACTTCAATATTATGCTACAAAAAAGTGCTTACAGCACACACATGAGCTTCGCTACAGTGAAAGTCAAACCATTCACGAAATGAAGCAGTTTTGCAGTGGACTATCTTACGAACGCCAAACCGCGTCTCAAGATCTTCTTCAAACGTCCTGCGCTCTGATCACAACCACTGACAGTACGGGAAACCAAACAATCACCTCTACAACCTGCGTTGCAAAGGTGATCGACTGTACTGCAGCGGCACCTACTCGCTCAGGGCGTGAGCCTAGGGGCCGGATTTTCGAACAATTCCAGTTGTTGTACTTGTACTCCTGGCAGCCAAACTTCTCCCGCCGACTTGACGACGCTACGTGTTGTTTGTTCTGTCTAAGTTGTCATATTTTGAAAATATTTATTTGTGTTCGCCTTTCCTCACAGAAAAGCGCTCGTATTTTTATATGTGTTCAAATGTGCTACCATTTTTCTCTTCTGACTTAGATTTTTTTCAACAGAAGGTGGATGAAGTCTCAAAACGTTTGATTTCAATGAAATGACTGGTTATTAAACAATTTTCACTTTTAATTTCTCTGAAGACTAAGGAAAGTTCTTTCCAATATATCAGATTATCTTGATTTCCTGTACTAAAAAACAAAACGCAAAATAAAGGAATACCAACATGGAAGCGTTAGTGAAGGCAAATAATACTTCTCAGTAATACTTACCATTGAAGTTCTAAGAGCTTTCTTAACGTGTTTGTTCGAGTATTCCTTTTTTCAACTGATCAATTTCTTATCCTCCTCCATTTTGAGCGCGAAAGTTAATAGAAAAGTTTTCTTATCTGTTGAAGAGGGTCTTTTTGTGATGCATAGGATTAAGCATGATATTGTAGACAAAATAAGTCCTTGGCTTGAAATCTCTCCGACATCTGCATCATTTCCACAAAGAATGTGCAGTTCCTTCAGTAATTACAGGACTAGGAAAAACTCATTGAAAAGTTATGAGGGGGCAGCTCATCTACTCATTGAGTTTACACTTCACTCACTCGCCTTCACCTGATAGGTTAAGAAACTGAAAACCCGTTACAACTCAATAATGCAGCGACCAACATAGATATTTCTTTTCGGCAGAACATCTACCAACACACGCAGTCATGGTCACTGCCTAGTGGTGGGAGGGGAAGCATTGCTCAAAGAACAGCAAGTATAGCAAAGATTATGAGCTTACGAAAGCATAGATATAGGCTTCACAGCCCCTCTCAATATCGTCGAAATTGCGGGTCATTCAACAGCTAAATGTTTAGTGAACGGTAGTGTCTTCAGTAAACAAATAAACTGTGTTTTGTCTTCAGTAAACGAGTGAACGGTAGTGCCCTCAGTTTGAAGTTGCCTCTATACAACGTCCACTAAGTTTTCCTTGGATCTTGGGCACTCATTACCCCCACGTGAGCACTTGTTGCAAGAAGCAGTTTCTCCCTTTCGCCCACGCCACTGTAGCTGACGCAGGACCGCAGTAATGACGCAGATCAGAAACAAGCAGCGTTGCTATTCGAAAGGTACTAAAGTTTGTCAATTCCCTTACACAAATTGGGAGCATATATCTACTTGTGATCGCCCTGCGATTTCCTCTGAATTACTGCTCGGATGCATATGAATCTTTTCACTTTCTTTAGAAATGAAAGAATTTTTCTCTTGCGCCCACTCACAACTACGGGCTACGTACTGCGATCACTTATTGCCATGTGACATTCAATGAATGACTTGACCGTGTTCTCTGCTGCACGGGAGCGTGAGGAGCAGTCGATGCTGAGCTGCGGCGATTGCCTTTGATGTGTTAACATAGCTCATCCTTCACAGCTCCCACGAAAGTTGAAGACGTTCTAAATTAAATATGAAATGTTGAAGTGATGTCTACTTTTTATCAGATTGGATTGTGTGTGTGTGAGTTCTTATTGAAATATTGTTTTTCAGATTTCGAACTATTGTAGATTACTATACCGTGCGTCAGCGTTTCCCGAAAACAAACATCGAAAGGTTAGCGTTTTTATTTAAAATGCTGTCTTCTGAGTGGAGGGCGTGCGTTGACTAGAGCGGAAACAATAGCTCCAACTAAACAAAAAAAATTAACTGTAAAATTGAGAGTTTTAGAACAGTTTTACCAATTCTAAAGCATTCTGCTCTTTTATTCATTTCAAAAACTCATCAGAGAATAAAGCTTACTTCACTTGAAAGCAAAGCTACAGAAGCAAAGCTGCAAATTACAATTCCATCACACCTTTGCCATCAGAGGGACTAAACAATGATGCTGATTCAATATCCTTTATCTTACTTAACTGATGCGGTTGTGTATTGGTAAATCCAGTAATTATTGTTTTGATGAGGTTTTTACCGCGCCCACGAAACATCAAAGCATCTGCTAATTAAATTCATGTTAAAGTCGCTCGCAAATTTTGATCAACTGGTGCTAATTATAACAGCGCTTGTACTAGAATGATTTTAATAATTCAAATAATACTGTAGTTAGGGTATCAATGATGCGTGTCGCGGTTGTACACGGCATACTCACGAATGACGTCGTGCAGAGTGGCGCTCTCGTTGCATGTCAGAAATGGGTTGTAGAAGCTCACCATCACTATGCCACCGTTCAGAGACTGCAAAGTACCCAAATTTAGGTCATAAGCAGCAAAATCTGTGCACACGCCTTCGAAAGAGGAAGAGAAAATACGAATGGGGTGAAATTACTGCTGCACAACTTTCGAAGATATTATCCCTCAGTAACCTCTTTGTGCGTGCGGGAATGTATAACCGTCCTCGTCCTCGTGTCGTAATGGTGCATCTGATAAAATATGAACAGTCTCATACATGATGTACATCAAACACTTATTCACTCATCGGACACCTATGCACACGTATAGCTGCAGGAATTTGGCACCCATTGTTCAATTTATTGACGCAGAGTATGTAAACTCATAGTTTACTCGTGAGCAGTCATGGCGATTGGGACTCGACAATCTGAGAAGTACGGAATCAAAAATTAAAATTTTTTTTGTGACTGATTTATGATTACAAAATTCATACTTCGTTTATTTGGAGCACAATTTTGATAACATTTAAATTTTTAAATCTTTATAAGAGATACGACTAAAGTAATTGGATTCATTTACAACGTTTTGTTTCGATACGTATACGTGGATAAAATCGTTCGTATTATACGTCTACTTCTATACTTTTGAGACCCGTTCGGAAAATCCAATGCCACATTCTGTGGGTTTTCACTCACATATACTCATTTATAGAATAGAAAGTTAGCAACGTTACATTTTTTTACCACGATTTCTGAATAAAGATGAGCTTTGGCTTAATTTATTTGTTCAGCAAAACCCTTGCGTGCACACATTCGCGTGCCGAAAGCCGCCTCACAAGTGGCTTGAGAGCAAGAGGCCTACAATTGGATTTCGAAGACGGAGGTGTGAAATCAGAAGCGTTGTACCTTACTTTGTGTCATTTTTCTTGAGGGAGAGCTGTGCTACTAAATTAATAGTCAGACATGGAAGGGAATTTTACTGATACTCTAAAATTTTCCTACATTCATATCTGGGTTAAGGAACAGAACTTCAGTCATGTCGGATCCTGGCTCTAAAAGGACAGATTTATTACCGTTATTGGTGATTGCATGGGAGCCAGGGCTTCTTGATTATCTTAGTCTGAACCAAATGCTCATATTTGGGCTTCTTCCTGATGAAATTCAATAGGAAAGACTACTCAGCATTAAGCAACTCTCCAGGGTTCGCAAAAACGAAAATGGTCTTTGGGGTAAATTTGTTTTTTAAATTGAGCATTTTATCCAGAAAAACCAAACAATCGAGCATCCTTGAGTGAAGCCTCTCTGTCGAGGCAGCAAGTGTGCAAAGGAGCAAATGAATTACATGCATCATATCAATTTTCAATCATCTAAGCATTTTATCCGCAACGTATTTTACAGTACATACATGGCGCTTCTCAGGGTCGCTTGTTTCATGATAGTGGTCCTCGAAATACTTCCTAATTTATATGCCTCAATGCATGCAAGTGTACTTTCTGGATTACAGCGTTTTTGCTTTGTGCCTTCTTGGTAGCTGAATGTTCATCGTCTCACAAAAAGGAGGAACAGGTTTGATTTGAATAGTTTAATTTCTATTTGCCTGCTGGCACAACAGCTGTAGCTCATATAACAGCTTGCGCAATAGTTGAGGCAGCTCTCAAGCAGCTCTTCTTTTTGGAGCCTCCGACGCAGAGTACATCACCGAAGGGACTGAGGATAACACCTGGAATTGAGGAATGTCTCGGTGACTGAGACGAGCGCCTCGTAGTCCAGTTAATTCTACATCAAGTCGACATCTCGCGGGCCGTATACAAGTTACGACTCCGACCACAGAAATTAATCTCTATTCGATGCATACAAATGAGGCGCTGTATTATTGAACTGCCTGGCTTAAAGAGGATTCGGCACGCCTTTGTGTGTATGCCGGGTGAATCTTGCTGCTTGTGCACTTCATGAATAAAAATGATCATGCGAGCGTGATATTGTCGTCTCTGACTCGACAATTACGAGGCCACTGCAGCATTGCTTTGTGTTCTAGATTACGCTCACGGTTGCAATGTCACCGCGTGGACTTACAAGCTCAAAATGCCTCTTCATTACTTGAATACTGCTACTTTAGAAGGGAGTTGCCATTATGTCCTGCTTTCTCGTGATCGAGCAGAACAATCTAGAAAAATGTTTTTGTATATTGTTCTGTCGTAACAAAAGCTATTTTGAAATTAAAGACCGACGTCTATCAACGCACTGTACAAAGAGTGTAATTAATTCTTTCGAAGAGCTATGATAAAAACAACACATCAATTGTTTTATCTGGGAGTAAAATTTGCTTGCATTATCTCAGGAACTGAAACATCTCAGTAGACGAGCATCATGCGTCTGTTGCTCTCGAACGTGCATGAACGCAACCAGCGCTTCAGTGGAGCTCCGTATCAGCCACGGTAAAAGAAACAAGGTAGGGACAAACCAGTCTTTTTTCGTCGACCGTGTGGCAATGCTGACGTCATGGCAACGCACCAATAGCAGCGCTCATTTTGCATCTAGCAACACTGCTAACCCCAAACCTGGCTCCACTACTGGCTAAACGACAGGTCGCAATGGTGACGTCATCCAGTGTGTTTGAAATGAAGCCGTTCTATTGGCTGGCCGAACCAGAGGAGGTGTATTTCCCCGTAGAAATGAGTCTACCTTGTTTCTTCTGCCATGGTATCAGCCGTGGGCTGCCTGTGTAGGCGCCGTGTCGTCTCCACCACTGCTGGTTGTGGTCACCACCTTCCTCACCAACTGCTACAGTGTTTCACCTCACATGCATCAGCTGGCTCACCACACACGCACCACCTGTCTCAATACACGCCACCATGCATGTAGCACCTGCCTCATCCCACATGCACCACCTACCTCATTACACATGCACCACCTGCTTCACTCCCACACTCACGCCCCTACACATGCACCACCTGCCTCATCCCACATGCACCACCTGCCTCATCCCACATGCA